>CANDYM010000598.1:49074-126574 GCA_947397865.1 Polietes domitor
TATTAATGGAGTTGGCGCTTTTGCCGTTCCGATATCGTTACAGTCGCCGCCGATGCCGTTGCCGTCAACATCACGTTGTCGTCGATTCCTTAAGTTCTCAAATAATTAATCATTTTTTTCGTCGATTATTTTATTATTAATTTTTATGTTAATGCTGGCAACATTGTGTGTGTTTGTGTTCGTCGAGTTGTTTCAGCCAGCAGCTGTTGTGCCCGCCATGGCTGCACCTGAATTTATGAAGTGCCCGCCCGTGCCTTTTGTCTTTGGTCGTAGCTTTCCAATGAGGACTACCATGGAACTATACTAGCACTTAGTTGACTTTTGATCAGAGTGGTGTTATTTTCCGTTGATGTTGCTGTCGTTAGTGTGGTTGTTGTTGTTGGTGTTGTTAATGTTTATTAGATTTCCATAATAGAGTTGTTCGTAAGTGGCATAATTTGATATCCCACTAATGTAATAAAGATGTTGATTGTTTCTTTATTAATTTGCACGGAGTGTACAACGAAGGATGGGCATGGATTTATTTGAAACAATTTAAATGAAATTTTAAAATTTTGCAAAATTAATTGTATTTTATTAAAATATTGAATAAAAAGCTGAAAACTTTTTGGAAATAATTTGAAATACCCCAATAATACTCCGTCTGTTGAAAGCACGCTAGCATCTGAACGAAAGGAGCTAGGACGTCCAAATTTTCCATAAATGAATAGACACAGATCGGTTGGAATTGAAACTGGGCGAAATCGGCCCAAAGGGAAAAAATTTTCCCTCACAAGGACTAAAAATACCCATAATAACCACAAATATAAGTTTTTTTTTTCAGTATGTCTGCTTGTACTTACTTGATATTGGGTATGCGCATTCCCCCTATAACAAAAACGTGCTCCAAAAAGTGATTCTTATTCGTAGGGGACGAAATAGGGCAAAAAGGGTTATAAATGGTACATATTAAACGACAAAAGCTAGAAACACGAAATTTAGTGCGTACATTCCTCTAATTGAGTAGATACATAATATAAAAATATTTTTTTCCAAATTCATACTTTTAAGGGCTAAAATGGGAATAGAGGGATCAAAATGGTACCAAACAAACGGCTGCATCTAGAATAATGAAATTCGGTGTATATATTCTGCTGATTGCGTAGACACCTAAAATAAATGAATTTTTCAAAATTTGTACTTTTTGAGGTTAAAATGAAAAAGGGGATGAAAATAGTACCAACCAAATGACAGCAGCTAGAGTCGTGAAATTCGGAGTATATATTCCTCTGAATGTGTAGACACGAAAAATAAAAGGTTCTTTCCAAATTCGTACTTTCAAGGGATACAATGGGTACAGAGGGATAAAAATAGTACCAACTAAACGGCTGCAGCTAGAATGATGAAATCCGGTGTATACATTCCTCTGACTGCATAGATACACAAGATGAAAAGATTTTTCGTACTTTTTTACCTTTTATACCAGAAATGGGTAGAATCATGAAGTTAGGTTATCATGCACTGTGTACGTGAAAAATTTGATAAGGACATTCCTACTCGAGTACATTTAGTACTTTTTGGGGGGTGAAATTGGGTAAAAAGGGATAAAAATGGTACGAATCAATCAGATGGAGCTGGAATCAAGTAATTCGGTTTGGAAATCCCTCAAATGCTTAGAAACACAGACTGAAGAAAATTTTCGTAATTTTTACTTTTAAAGGGTAGAAAGGAAAAACATGATAGAAAAGGCAACAAAAACACGGCTGACACAACAATGTTCAAATTCGGTTTGTATGCTCATCGCACAGTGTAGAGATGAGATAAGAATGAATTTTTCGAAATTCGTACATTTAGTGGGGGATGAAAGGGAAACTGCTGGACATATAATTGGGAAATTTGGTACAGATATTCCTCTTATAGCATTTCTACTTCTTGTAGTTGAAATTTTCAAAATTTGTACTTTTGGAATTAAAATATTATGGAAATGCAATCAACCGCATGAATGTAGCTGAAAATGAACCCACTACCCACCAATATTTATGGTATTTAAGCTTTTTTGAAGATTCCTGCATTATAATTACTTTTTGAATTGACTTGAAGTATTATTTCGATATATATAGTAAAAACATAATGGTAGTCTTGTCTTATAAGCGTGGTTTAAAAAATTAAAATTTTATATTCATTTGTAAAATATTTTTTCGATATTATTATTTGTTGTGGTTTGGCTATATTAAAAGAATCGAAAATCGCCTTTGTGGAATGAAATCCATGGTGAAGGGTATATAAAGTTCCGCCCGGCCGAACTTAGCACCGTTTTTCCTTGCTAATATTTTCTTTTATCTGAAAATAAGTCTGGCCCTTTCACTTTCATCATCGCCTTCCTCTCGATTTTAATAAATTTCCATGACCACCCACAATTCGCTGCACTTGTTCCATTTCCCCTCCACCCTCACCGTCAAAGCAAAAATAATATAAAACAGAAAACAGAAAACAAGACATAAAAACTAATCCTAGAAAATATAAAAATAAATTTTATAGAGATTTTACCCGCCATCCATAGTGTCTGTGCCTGTCTAATGCCCCAGGATATATTACAAGTATATTAAAATTTAAAGGCCTAAGTCAAGTTATGGCTTGTCTGTCTGCATCTCGGGATAAACAAAAGTGCTCTATAAAAATAGAGCAACAAACTGATAACAATCTCAACTAAGTATCCTAGAGATGGAGAAACTCGCACAGGCAGCCAAATGCTGGCACACACACACACACTCGGCCATTCATTCAATCACTTTGGCTGCGGAGTTGGCGATGGCCAACAAACATCATGGGGCCCAGTCAGTCAGCCACCACATTAATATGGACATGTGGCTGAATGGAAATATCGCAAGAAATACAAGAAAATAATCAATCAAGTGTCAGCGTTTAAATGATTTTTATGGCTTCTGTAGACATTTATTAGCTAAGCAAACAATTCATTTGCAGAGTTAACTCTGGGCCGAGCCAGCAACAACAACGGAAAAAAACGGCAACAACAACTATCGGATAATTAACTTTGGACTAAAATTTATTTGTTCATATTTAACAATAATTTCAGCACCACACAAAAGGAACGAACAACACCAACGGGGGAAAAAACCCACTCCTATACGAGTTTCTTTTTTATTATTATTATTTTGTTACAGTTTGAGGTGGTGTGTGTGTGTGGTTTGCTCTGGTTCGGTTCGGATCGGTTAGGTTCAAATGTAGATTTATATGTTTTTATGCCATTTTGATGTTTAACTGTGCTCATAAATTCCATAATAATCTACTATTTTCTGAGGCTAACAATTGTGTTTTTTAGTTTTGCATGTAATTATGCAATTTTTGTTTGTTCAGTCCGTCGTTGCTCTAGATTTCAGTGGGATTTTTGCGATTTCTTTCGTTGTGGATTTACATATTTAAATTTCATTAAAATTTGCTGATTATCAGGAAGTTTTTATTGGGTGGACAATAATGATGTATGTGGGGTGGGACCTGATGTTATGCTAACCAAACAAGTATTGAAATCCCGACAACACAAACAACATATTAAAGTAATCCGATTATTTTTTTTACACTCCAATCTCCATTATGTTATATGGCTCATTCCATCGCAGCAAAAAAAATTGGAATACTTCTACTTATATATATATATATATATATATATATATATATATATATATATATATATATATATATCCCCATTTGTGGAAGTTATTTTGAAGACTTCCAATAAAGTCGATAATGTTTTAATATCCCGTAACATTTTAAGAATAACATTTCCACAAGTGAGTGGGAACGAACTTATCGTATAGGGTCACAGAGGTAAGGTGTTCGCTTTGCACCCAGAATGGGGATTTTTATACCCTCCACCTAAGGATGGGGGTATATTCACTTTGTCATTCCGTTTGTAACACCTTGAAATATTCATCGGAGGGTCGTGGTAAAATTCTAAGACGATTTAGCCATGTTCGGCTGTCTGTTGATAGAAGTCTAGCTGCCGAACGAAATGAGCCAGGAGGTTCCCATTTTCCCTAAATATCTCTTGTGGTTACATATCGGTTGGGAAATCGGTCCAGAGGGAAACATTTCTCACTAACAAGGATTAAAAATACCCCTAATAATTCGACTATTAAAACATTTTTAAATGATTCTGCTTTATATGCACGTGAAATTTGTTGCGAACATTCATCTTGTAGCGTAAAAGTACCAAAAAGTATATACAAGTTTTAGCGGTCGAAATGGGACAAAAAGGGATAAAAATGGTACCAATGATTCGACAACAGCTAGAAACATGAAATTTGGAATGTACATCCCTCTAATTGCGTACAGAGTTACAAGCCCACCCAAGCAGTCATTCGATCACCCCTATTTATTTGACAATTTTGGGGAAATGGAAAGAACAATTTGTATTGGTTTTTAATACCCTTTCTTTTATTTTTTGGCCAGTAGTTCAATATTCGCTAATATTAGCCAATGTTCCCATAATTTAATATTATTATCCCATACAATTATTTTTTGGGAGTGGGAATCCATTCCCAAAATTTATAATATGGATGAATTTAACAAATATTTTTGCAATTACAGCTTTTCATGTGATCAGACATCTTGAATAGCATAATCCTTCCACAGAATGGTAAAGCTCTACCTACTTTGACACATTAAAAAGCACAGTCGAAGAGCTGTTTTTATAGGAACACATGGCCACGCATACTGAGCCAATGAAATCGGCGGCGGCGCGGCTCGTGCAGAAAAATGTGGCCGCGGCGGCTGTAAAGACGCGAAACAAAAAGGAATTTTTCGAAATTTGTACTTTTAGACGCAAAATGGGGCGAATGGGCAAGCAAACGGATGCAGTTAGAATAGTGAAATTCGATGTGTACATTTCTCTGACTGCGTAAACGCGAATAGTAAAGATATTGTTTCTATATCCGTACCTTCAGGATCTAAATGGGTTTAAATGGGCACTAATCCAGAAATTGCAAATGGGGAAAATCAAAGTTGAATCGAGCACATTTTGAAGATTGCTGCCTAGTGTTAATTTTTCGATGAAGTTTTATATTTATATATAGTAGAATACTATTAATATTATAATAATGAAGCATCACAATTTTCCTAATATCTATATAATGTCGACAGTCTCTAATCTTTGGAATACACTCCGCGAAGTTAACGCCCCTTTTTTGTTAGTCACTATTCTACATATATACATATG
The DNA here is from genome assembly GCA_947397865.1 of Polietes domitor. Taxonomy (NCBI): domain Eukaryota; kingdom Metazoa; phylum Arthropoda; class Insecta; order Diptera; family Muscidae; genus Polietes; species Polietes domitor. The sequence goes on from CANDYM010000598.1 coordinate 54,287, forward strand.
CATGAAGCGTGTTAGTAGTTCTTAGTCCAATTTGAAGCATATGACAAAATTGATGAACGTCTGTGGCATCCTGTTTCACTCCTACATGTGATGGACCCCATACACACGCAAAATCGAAAAATATAATCAATATTGACTGTAATAAGGTGAATCTTAACAATAGGTGTTCCTAAGTGAAATAATCCATGACCTAGAAACTTTGATCAAGATCCGATGTAATATGATCGTTTTATGGTGGTGATAATGAAAATTGGAGGGACATTTGTATGAGGGCTATTTGAATACATGGTATTCCATATGGTATTCCTAGTATAAATATAATATGATCTGCAAAATGTGAACTGATGTCAGATGTGAATTCTATAGCGATAATAGACATTCCTACTAGGTATTCCTAGTTGAAATGTAACATTATCTGTAAACATTTAGGGTAATATAGGGCTGGCCGCTTAAAAAATTTAAATTTGAACTACAGACTACTTTGACTTTGATAGGTAGAATAACATTAATTTTTGTTTTTAGATTTATGGCTGACATTTGCAAAAATGGGACGCTATACGCTCTAACAAAATTGGGAAATATTAAAAACTTACTTCCAAAGTAGTGAGCCTTTGACGAAACTGTAAGAAATATACGAGAATAGATCGGCCTTCAGTCCAGCCTTCATGAAGATCATATTCATCTCTGTGTATGTATAAGCAAAACTGCCTCAAATGGGGTTCAGAGAAGCCACACGTAACAATTGAGAAGCAAATGCATCCACAACGAGATTTTGGGCTGGCGGCATCATTGGGTCGTGTACTGAAAAATTGAGTTGATTGGGGGTAATGCCGATCCAGTCGTGGTAGCCATATGTATGATATTGTTTTCCATTATTAAATGACAAAGTTCAACCTTTTTTTAGCCGATTCTAATTTAAAATATATATACAACGGGCACAATCGGAATTACGTTTTCAAAATTAGAGTATAAGTATCTTAGACGCAAATTGGTCTTTTAGTAAACAATTTATTAAAAAAATGCATCTAAAGAGTGATTTTTTCGAGGTTAGGATTTTCATGCATTAGTATTTGACAGATCACGTGGGATTTCAGACATGGTGTCAAAGAGAAAGATGCTCAGTATGCTTTGACATTTCATCATGAATAGACTTACTAACGAGCAACGCTTGCAAATCATTGAATTTTATTATCAAAATGCGTGCTCTGTTAAGAAAGTTCAGAAAGAAAGAAATTGTGTTCAGCGACGAAGCTCATTTTTGGCTCAATGGGTACGTAAATAGGCAGAATTGTCGATTTTGGAGTGAATATCAGCCAGAAGCATTGCAAGAGCTACCAATGCATCCAGAAAAAGTCACAGTTTGGTGCGGTTTATGGGCTGGTGGCATCATTGGACCGTACTTCTTCAAAGATGATGCGAATCGTAACGTAACTGTGAATGGTGAGCGCTACCGTGAGATGATATCCAACTTTTTTTTGCCCAAAATGGAAGAACTGAACTTGGTTGACATGTGGTTTCAACAAGATGGCGCTACATGCCACACAGCTCGCGATTCTATGGCCATTTTGAGGGAAAACTTCGGAGAACAATTCATCTCAAGAAATGGACCGGTAAGTTGGCCACCAAGATCATGCGATTTGACGCCTTTAGACTATTTTTTGTGGGGCTACGTCAAGTCTAAAGTCTACAGAAATAAGCCAGCAACTATTCCAGCTTTGGAAGACAACATTTCCGAAGAAATTCGGGCTATTCCGGCCGAAATGCTCGAAAAAGTTGCCCAAAATTGGACTTTCCGAATGGACCACCTAAGACGCAGCCGCGGTCAACATTTAAATGAAATTATCTTCAAAAAGTAAATGTCATGGACCAATCTAACGTTTCAAATAAAGAACCGATGAGATTTTGCAAATTTTATGCGTTTTTTTTTAAAAAAAAGTTATCAAGCTCTTAAAAAATCACCCTTTATATGTTTCATAGTATTATTACTCTTCATATTATATGTGAGATAATTAAATGTATAAAAATAAAATATTCCTATAATTTTGGTACAAATGACAAATAAATAAAGTTAAAAAATAATAAAATTTTAATTATTAAAATCCAGAGCCACAATTCGAACTTCGAAACTTTACGAGTACAAAATTAACACCTTATTTCTGCAACGATTCTCTCGATTTATATCGAGCTTCCTCAGAGATCGCACTATACGTGTTGTTGTAGATGGGTTCTCATCCGATGAGCATAGGTTAACCGCAGGAGTCCCACAGGGCTCTGTCCTTTCCCCCTCCCTTTTTCTTATTTTCATCGTCGACCTCTTGGATCGGACTGTGAATCCAATATACTCATTCGTCGATGACAGCAACCTCTTTCATTCATACTCATTCGATCATAGACCAAGTCGTCAAGAAATTGAGGATAAAAGGCGATTGATGGATGAGTCACTTAATCAGGATTTGATGGCCATTTCTGAATGGGGTCGAGAGAATAGAGTAGATTTTAATGCACGTAAGACCCAGTGCTCCTTGTTGTCTCACAAGCGATTCACTGATCCAACGGTGTCGTCGATATTAATGAACGGTGTAGATATTGAGCAATCAGATGCTCTCGTTGTTCTCGGCATAAAAATACAATGTGATGTTCGTTGGACAAAACATGTATTTGATGTGTCGAAAGACGCCTTCAAATGTTTAGGCTTTTTAAAAAGGTGTAAGAAATATTTCACACCCTCTGATCTTCTCAATATCTACACTACCTTCATCAGACCAAGGATGGAATACAACTCCCATATATGGTCAGGTGCTCCAGCTTCATCACTGGAGCTACTTGACCGTGTCCAGAGGAGGGCGATGGTGTTGATAGGTGACAGTATGATATCCAATTCTATTGTCACCCTTGAACACCGTCGTAATGTTGGTTGTGTGTCATTGTTCTATCGATACTTTCATGGTGTTTGTTCTTCGGAAATTCGTGATCTTATACCGCCCGTGAGAACGTTCGGTAGAGATACGCGACTCTCCATGAACGTTCACCCATTTGTTGTCGATTGGACAACCGGCCGCACTATGTGGAATCGACTTCCGGCAAATATCTTTCCCTCCAATTACGACATTCAGAGATTCAAAACAGATGTCAACAGACACTACTAACTCTTTCCTCCTTCCAATACCTGATCTTCCTTCCACCAACGTAATGCACTGCATTTATAGGGGACACCCCCTGAGTGTTGGTTCAGTGAAAAAAAAACGATGAAAATTTCAAATTTTATAACATTTTGTCGACGTTTCTTGATGTTGCTCAACCTCTATAACATCCGCATATTCGGTGCGATCAGATAATATATCTTTCGTAATTAATTTTTGTTCCCATCACGATGGGAACATTCTAAGTTTATAATTCTGTCCATATCGCCTTGAATTATAGACCAGTGACCATAATTCATAAACCATGCTACCATCTGAAGGAATAGGAAGTCAAAATTTCATTTCAATTTTATGAATGCCTCTTATAGTTGCAGATCGGTTGAAATCGTTCCAGAGAGAAAATTTTTTCCATAGCAAAGACAGGAAATTTCCCCAATAACCCCTACTATTTCGATTGTTTAAACACATTTTTATACCCTACACCACTTCGTGGTCTAGGGTATTATAAGTTAGTTTCGCGCCAAATGTTTGTAACACCAAGAAATAATCGAGCTAGACCCACCTTAAAGTATACCGATCGGCTTAGAATCACTAGCTGAGTCGATTTAACGATGTCTGTCTGTCCGTCCGTCTGCTGTCCATCTAAGCTTGTTCGCACTCTACAGGTCGCAGTTATTGTCCGATTGTCATGAAACTTGGCAGAAGTTATTTTTTCTGGCCAAGGACCATCGGTATAGAATTTGGAGGAAATCGGTTCAGATTTATATATAGCCCCCATACAAATGTCGCTCCCGATTTGACATTTTCCGCTCTAGAAAAGACATATTGTACCCGATTTTCTTTAAATTTTGCAGAACTTCTTATAATCCAACTAGAAACACGTAAGCAAAAATTGGGTAAGATCGGTTCAGATTTATATATAGCCCCCATACAAATGTCGCTCCCGATTTGACATTTTCCGCTCTAGAAAAGACATATTGTACCCGATTTTCTTTAAATTTTGCAGAACTTCTTATAATCCAACTAGAAACACGTAAGCAAAAATTGGGTAAGATCGGTTCAGATTTATATATAGCCCCCATACAAATGTCGCTCCCGATTTGACATTTTCCGCTCTAGAAACCACATCTTGTACCCGATCTTCTTTAAATTTTGCAGAACATCTTATAATCCAACTAGAAACACGTACGCAAAATTGGGTAAGATCGGTTCAGATTTAGATATAGCCCCCATACAAATGTCGCTCCCGATTTGACATTTTCCGCTCTAGAAAACACATATTGTACCCGATTTTCTTTATATCTTATAATCCAACTAGAAACACGTTCGAAAAAATTGGGTAAGATCGGTTCAGATTTAGATATAGCTCCACACAAATGTCGCTCCCGATTTGACATTTTCCGCTCTAGAAAAGACATATTGTACCAGATATTCTTTAAATTTTGCAGAACATCTTATAATCCAACTAGAACCACGTATGCAAAAATTGGGTAAGAGCGGTTCAGATTTAGATATAGGTCCCATACAAATGTCGCTCCCGATTTGACATTTTCCGCTCTAGAAAAGACATATTGTACCCGATTTTCTTTAAAATTGGGACAACATTTTATAATCGAACTAGAAACACCTATGCTGAAAGTGGGTATGATCGGTTCAGATTTAGATATAGCCCCCATACAAATGTCGCTCCCGATTTGACTTTTTCCGCTCTAAAATACACATATTGTACCCGTTTTTCTTTAAAATTGGCACAACATCTTATAATCCAACTAAAAAACCAATGGTGAAAGTGGGTAAGATCGGTTCAGATTTAGATATAGCCCTCATACAAATGTTGCTCCCGAATGTTTAACCGATTTTGGCCAAATTTTACATATTATATTTCACCAATAAACAGTCATGTCACATCGTTCCAGGTTTCAATATACCCCCATACAAATGTGCTTTCCGATTTAAAATTTTTTGTCAAACACATACATTTACAGGATGTAAAAATCCTTCCCGATTGCACTTTATAGCATATAAATTATATGAATATAATTTGTATGAACTACATAAAATTGCTCCCGTGAAATACCTGGGTTTAGTAATCAAAGCAAGGTACATGCGCAGGGAGTGGTGTAGCGTATTATATAGTCGGCCCCGCCCGACTTTAGCCTTTCCTTACTTGTTGAGAATAATACAGACATTCGCAAAAAATTTATTTGCTATTTAGTAATTTCAATAATAATTTATAGAGTGAACGTGTAAAGTGATATATACTTCTATGGGGAAAAGGATAACAATGGTATCCGTAAAACGACAATGTCAAATAAGATTAAATTCGATGTGTACATCACTCTGATCGTATGTAGAGATAAATTAAATCTACGGTTCAAAATTCGTACTTTAAAGCGGGAAATGTGGGGGATAAAAATGGTACAGACCAATGCCTGCAGCTAGAATGATAAAATTCGGTGTGTTCATTCCATTTATTGTATAGACGTGTAAAGAAAAGTAAATTTTCGAAATTTGTTGTTTTAGGGGGTGAAAGAGTTAAAAAGGGTACGTTGCGGCTATAATAGTCAAAATCGGTGTATACTTCGTGGAACGAAGCAATCAGCTGTAGCTTGGAGGAAATTCGATATGCAGGCTCCTCTGACTGAATGGAAGGTTAGAATTGAAAATGGGCAAAATCGGCCAAAAGTGAAATTTTTTTCCATAACAACGAATGAATAAAGGTTTTTAAGTATTTTGTTGAAGATTTTGAAAACACTTGAAGTATTATTTAGATATACATATTCAGGCTATAAAAAACATTTTTGTAGACTCGCCGTATAAGATCTTTAAAGTTAATGAATTAATTTTAATTCAAAATTATAATCATAATTTATATAGCAAATATCGCAATTGGCAATAGTGAATTTGACAGCCTTGTAATACTGTGGAATTATCTCCATGGTGGTTCTTAGTCACCTCCATTTATAGGGTGTTTAGGGGTTGTATATATAAATTACATATATTTAAATTAATTGAACTTATAAAAATTCAACTTTAAGGCCATAGTACGGATATGCCGCCACACATTTGTTAAGTTTCGGAAAACTACTCTAATTAAATGTCTGACTTTTATGTTCAAACAATGCTCATAAATTTAACTTCATTACTTCAATTAACTTGGAAACTTTGTCTTAACAAGCATAAGTATCCTTAGGGGTGTTGTTTTTGTGTGTTGTCCTAACACAGGGCAACATTATATTTTTCCTGGGAAACTTAACCGAAATAGAACACCGACCGAACTCAATTTTGTTTTTGCGCCAAACAAATAAACTTCAAAAATAATCAGCAAATGTCCGTCCAGTCGCCACGTTCGTAGACTCGTAACTCAACAACAGACAACGTCATACTTCATTAAAATTTGCATACAACATTTTACTGCTCAATGACTTTGAGAATAATATGTATGTTCGCGGTTGGTATGTCAAAGGGTTATTGACTAGAAATTATATAATTTGTAGTTAAAACAAAATTTTATATTGACGATTTTAAAAGTAATATATGATATTTTTATTTTAAAGGACATCATTTAATGGCCCTTTGGATCTATTCAATATTCTGCTCGGCCCCTTTCCTCACAGATTATTTCACAAAAACACGACGTATATTGAAAGGCAAATAATTAAAAAAATCCTAGCCACTAGTTGTCAATTCTTGATCGTCATTTATAACATTTTAAGCATTATTTTCTGAGAAAAATTCAATGAGTGTTCTTAATAATAAATAGTTTTAGCTATTCATTCTAAATCAGAGTTGTTATTAAAAATAATTTATACTGAAATAAATATTTTCAGTCCCAATGTAATATGCTTTTCTGTCGATAGTCAAGCAAAAAAAAGCTGCAACAACACCAGCAAAATAATCAACTGAAATTGTAGGTATTCCGTCTCTCTCTCTCTTTATATATATGAAATGATAATAAAAAACAAAACAAATTTGAAACTTGCGAAGGCAAAAAGCAAGCCTTAAGCCAAAAATGCCCTTAAGATGCATCATTTACGGCTTCGACTACGACTTCTTTCGAAGAAATATGCAGCACATTCTGTTTTTCATTGTTTGGCTGTGTGTGTGCGTGTGTTTTATGACTACCTACATTTTTTTCCTCGCGATTTTCCTTTCAAAGGTAAGACAACAATTTGTTGTTGCTGTTGTTGTCTTTTGTATTAGGGAGCTGGCGTTGTAGTTGTTTAAGCCTTTTTGTACTAAACCCATTCATTAAAGTAACCTGACGTTGGAAGTAAAGGCGAGAATTAAATCACGTACACAAACTACAAAATTGCGCATAAAATTATTAATTTTTCAATAGAGCGACAGTGGCAGAGGCAGCAGCAGGCTAAAGTACATGAAATACGCTCGAAAAAATAATCGATAGGTATAGAGTTCTAAATTATAGTTTCAATGTGATGTACTAGCTTATAGGCGAAACCAAAGATTAATTTTAGATGAAAACATCCATCATGTTTTAATAATTTCAATTATATATTTTGCAATAAGGTTTATGTTGGAAGATTTTTAAAAATATAAACCCTTGAATTTTAGGGAATGATCCAACAACACTGCTTCTATGTGAAAGTGAAATTCGCAACATTTATATTCATCATAATTACCTTCAATTGAACATATAAGCTGTTGTGATCGGGGGATAAGGATAACTTTGGCGAAAATTGGAATTCTAGTAAAAAATAATTAAAAAAATAAATCCATAACAAATTTTTAATATCGTTTTCGAGTTTAGAAAACTGAAATACATAAGACAATGTTATACATAGCCCTTCGGCTATTCTAGCATTCGATCCTTCAGATTTTTTTTTTTTCTAAATTCTAAGAAAAATATTTTAAAATCTTTTACAGAAGCTGCAACTTAAAAATTGTTTGTTCTACTGAAATCTATGATGTTGTGGGGAAATTAGAAAAGTATTAGGAATTTGAAAAATATCTTTTTGTCTGACTCGTTTGACTCCGTAGATACATCAAATTTCGTAAATCTAGCTGCAGCCGTTTGATGATTTTAACCGAATGAATAATTGAGCTTTTCACACATTTTCAAAAGCTCTAGCAATATCGAATAGTATTTTTGAGACGTAAACAAGTTTCGTCCGAAATTTCGTAATTTTAAGACATATTTTTTAATAAAATGTTACTGATTTTACATATTAATATATAAATGAAAATATATATTTCTTAATAAATAAAAATAAATAATAAAGTTGTCCGTTTGTGTTATGATGATATTGATATGAAATGACTACAATGGGTGAAATTTTAAATATATTTAAATTTGAAAACTGTACGAAATTTTTGATTTTCGTAAAAAAATATGTGACAAATTTCAAATAAATGAAAATCATAATTCACATATTTTCGGTCTTAGGTGTTTTTACCTCTAGTCAGTGTATATATAGTATATGTATAAAATATATGCAATCTTAATGTGTATATATTTATAATTTTATATTTTTAATTTTCACCGTGCAATTTTGAAATAAATTTTAATTGCGTTTTGTCTTTTGTTCGGCTTTGATGTCAGTTTTTTAATAATAAAACAAAAAAAATTATTTTCTTGTTTTTTATTTCCCAATATTTCGACCAACTTTCGTTGCCCATCTTCAGGGGTCTAATAAAATACACAAATTATTGGACCAGGACTAGGTACATATCACAGCTCAAATGATCACATTTTTTTTCAGAAAATAGATTTCAATGCAAAATGTGTATATTTTTCAATCAAAGCAATGTAAATATAATAAAATCTGTTTTTTTTTGTAATTGTGAAAATATAGCCATATAAATTTAAATTAAATTCAATTTTCACAGGAACTTTTTTCTTTTAATAAGTTTCACATATGTTTTTTTGTAAAGATAACACGTATTATATATTAAAACACATTTGCTGTTTTCGATTGATACGTACCATTTCTTTGTATCCCAAAAGTATGAATTTTGAAAAAATCACTTTCTGGTAGCGCTATAAGAGGAGTACTTGGACTTAGTGGATACATAATATAAAATTATAATTATAAAATTATTTTTTTCAAATTCGTACTTTTAGTGCTAGAGTAATGAAATTCGGTGTATACATTCATTTGATTCGGTAGACTCGTAAAGTAAAGGGATTTTCCAAATTCGTACTTTTAGGGAGTAAAATGAAAAAAGGGATAAAAATAGTACAAACCGAATGACCGCAGCTAGAGTCATGAAATTCGGAGTATACATTCCGTAGACACGAAAAATAAAAAGTTTTTTTTTTTCAAATTCGCACTTTCAAACGAAACGATGGGGACGGAGGGATACAAATAGTACCAACTAAACGGCTACAGCTAGAATGGTGAAATTCGGTGTGAACATCCCTCTAATTGCGTAGATACGTAAAATAAAGAGATTTTCGAAAGTTTTACTTTTAAGGGTGTAAAAGGGGATAACAATGGTACCAATCAAATGAAGAAATGATCTCAGCATTTTTCATAGATTACGTTTTAGGATGACGTTTGTGCGAACAAATCGAACCATCCTAGTGTACTTTGTGGGATCTCCGATGAATATTTTAAGGTATTTCCAATAGAATAACAAAATGAAGATACCTATGATGGGGTGTGTACAAATCTTAAAGGAAAATCTTAAGGTAGATATTAAAATTTCAGATCCATATTATATTTCCTCTAAATGGTATTCCTCGAGTGTAGCCCAGTAATGGTGGCTGCCACATACCACATTAATGTATAGGCAACTTCCATCTTTTTTTCCACTTGCGCTTGTAACAAAAACTTCAAGTTATTTATGCATAGAACACTAACAACAACAACAACACCGCTAATGCCTGCAAGAAGATAGGTAGGGTTTGGTAGGAAAGTAAACAAGTGTTTTACCCTTTTATTGTAAGACAGTAAGACAACAAAAACGACAACGGCAATGACGACGGCGGCGACGAAAAACTTACAGTGCAAAAAGGTAGCAGTTGAAAGTAATAATCAAGTCTGGTCTTCCTTCCCTCTTAGTGTAGGTAGGCTTTAAAGCGGCAATCTGTGCAGTGCAAAAAACTCGACGAATAGAAAAATTATGCTACGAGAGAGCATAGAAAATTAAAAATTGCTGAAATGTGATTTTATGGAAATTTCTTAATAACTCAGAATGATGATGATTATTATTGCAGCCCTGTTCGCTGCAGTAAAAGATCAAACGCTAAACGTCCAGGATGCTAAGGAAATCTTAATAAATACACATGAATAGCTTAACGATGCGAAGAATTTTAATGAAAATCGAATGAGAAAAGTTGGCAATTGATGCAAATGAATTAACATACCGGTATAGCTGGAGAATGGATTTTGTGATTAATAAGTAAGAAAAGCCTAGATATAGTGTGGAAGGGGTCGACAATATGATACCCTAAACTTCATAGCAAGGTTTTTATTAACAATTCTAATAAATAATGAAAACCCGACGCACAGAGTCAAATTTGAGCAAATTTTTTAATTATACGTCTAATAGTAAAAATTTGGAAAAAAAATTGATAAAATTGGTACCGAACAAATGGCAGCTGCTAGAATCATGAAATTCGCTGTATACATTGTTATGACTGCATAAACACGCCACATATAGAAAATTTTCGAAATTTACTTTTAGAGGAAAACTGGGCAAAAATAAAGGAAATTTACTCCTCTTTTTATCTGTGTACCCACTTTTCAGAAGTTAATAAGACGCAAATGACTAAATTGGGTTTTGGAACTAAAAATCTGACTTTCTTCTAAGGGTTCAATTTCGTGCAGGCAAAGTTAACCTACAAAAACGGGGAACCCTTCAGCCTTTCCAAATATGCACAGTGTACACATTTCGTTAAAGGCGTTGGTTGGTTCAAAGTCAGACATTTTTTCAAAAAGGATATTTTTTTAAATATTTATTACAAACAAACTGTATTTGGCAGAAACATAGTCATTTGGCGTCATAAAAAAGCTTAGAAACCACAATTTCTAATAAAAAAATTTGAGTGCAAAATCTATTAACACATTGAGTGCCAAGCGGTTTTGACGCAAACCTTCCCAGGAGGCCAAACATTTTTTGGGCTATTCGGGTTAGGAATCGTACGGAAACGTACGACGTGGCACTCAATGTGTTAAAACGTGTGAGAAACAATTCGACAAATTCAAAAAAAGAAATTACGTTTTTTTCAATTTTCAAAATCTAAAAAACGTGAAAATCTGTAATACGAAAAAAAAAATATAAAATTTTTTCTTCGCATTATGAACGAATGCGTAAAAATATGTTAAAAAAACATAAAAACAAAAAAATAAAAATTTTAAAAATTAAAATAAAATATTTTTTTTAATTGATTTGAACTGGGATATTGTCCTGGCTCAAGACCATTTTGCTTCTATATTTAATAGAATGCAAATTTATTTACAAATGGCATGGTGACATTTATTACTTGGCTGCAGACTACCACAAACCATGTCAAAAGTCTTTTCAAGTGGCTTCGCAGCGACTTTTCAACATCAAACCCGGCCTCTATAAGGAGATGATTCTCACAAACGAACGAGAAGCACAACTCACTTGCCGAATTTGCTTTTCAAAAATCGCACCAATCGCGATTTTGACCTTGAAGATGAAGTTTTTTTGATTTTATATGTTCACAATTTTTGTTCTTTATGACAAGAGCTAGAACTTTGCCTCAGAGATTAAATCAAAATTCCGAACGGTTTGCAAGATATGAGCCTGAGAATATGATCACTTTTTTCCAAAAATTACACCGAGGCCTCAAATCTCTGGGGGCCCATAAAAAAAAAGTGCATGACTTTGGGGGAAAAAAAACACGGGTCTTTTTTTTGGTCTTTTATCATGTAGCGGTGTCCGTATATGGTTATTTTGAAATGACTTCAAAAATGTTGCACAGTGTTATTGAATTTTGTCCGATGGATTTTGATTCTTAACCACTATGTGGCGCCGTAGATCGAAAAATATACAGATATTTCGATATTTGCACTTCTAGGGGGAATATGAGGAAAAAGGGATAAAAATGGTACCAACGTCGTTTTTGCCCGTTCATGTCTGCAGCTAGAATTATAAAATTTGGTAAGTACATTCCTATGACTGCAACATAAAGGATTTTTTCGAAATGTGTACTTTCAGGTGAAAACATGGCTGAAGGGATAAACATTGTAGGAATAGTACCGTCTATAACTAGAGTAGAGAAATTATATTCCGCTCTTGAGGTGTAAAAGCGAAAGATAAAGATATTTTGAAGTTCGTACTTTTAAAGGGTAACTTGGGGAAAAAGGGATAAAATTGGTACCTACCAAAGGGCTGTGGATGGAATCATATAATTCCTATCTACGTTCTTCTGACTGAGTAGATGCGGAACATAAAGGAATTTATTGAAATTTGTGCTTTTAGGGCAATACTGTTGCGAAAAGTGGATAAAAAAGGTACGAATGGTAACGACTTTGTTCTGACGGCGTAGACTCGAAAATATAAATTTTTGATATTCGAAAAGGTACGAAAAGGGGACAAAAAAGGTACGAATGGTAACGACTTTGTTCTGACGGCGTAGACGCGAAAATATAAATTTTTGATACTCGAACTTTTAAAGGGGAATAGGGAAAAAGGGATAAAATTAGTACTAACCAAAGACTAAAGCTAGACTCATAAAATTCGGCATGCACATTCCGCTGACTGTGTAGATGCGGGACATAAAGATTTTTTTCTTAATTTGTGCTTTTAGGGTAAAGCATGGCAAAAGGGAATAAAAAAGGTACGAATGGCTTTTAGGGGAATATAGGACGATTAGGGGATAAAAAGGCACCAATAAGACGGCTATATTCGGTGTATACTTCGTTATGTCGACGTAGATGCGAAAAATATTGATTTTTTAATATTCGTACTTTTAAGGGGGAACATTGAGAAAAGGGGATAAGATTAGTACTAATTAAATGGCTGCAGATAGAATCATAAAATTAATAGAATTGCTCTGACTCTGTAAACACTAAACATAATGGAATTTTAACGATTTTTCTAAATATGTGCGTTTAGGACAAAACATGGCAAAAGGATATAAAAAAGCACGTATGGCTGTAGTTAGAGTAATGAAATTCAGTGTATGGTTTTGATCTGACTGTGTAGACGAGAATATATTGATATATTTCGACATTCGTACAATTAAGGGATACTTTGGGAAAAGAGGGATAAAATTAGTACTAAATTAATGCCAGCAGCTAGAATCATAAAATTCGGTTTGTACATTCCTATGACTGTGTAGACATGCAACATAAAATAATTTTTTTGAAATTTGTATAGTGGAAAGCGGATTAGGACTTACACCATATTTTTGAAGATTCCGGCTTTATATTCATATTCCTTATGAAATATTATTTTGATATATATAGCTCGACTATATATATCACTATCACTTTATATAAACATTTTGGTAGCCTTACCGATTGAGGGACATTTTTATGGGGGCTATATGTATATCTGGATTGGTTCAAATCAATCAAGATCGGAAGAAATATTTCACCATTAGAGAAATACACGAAACACACATATTTCAAATTACTTACCGAGTTAACCCAAAAATAACTTTAATTTATACACCTCCTTTAAATCTTTCTGCAAAACAGAGTACTTTAGTGGACATTCTTATTAAATGGATTAAAATAAACATAAACACAATTGCAAACCTATTATTTACAGTTAATCAGAAGTGGCATTAAAAGCTTAAAATGCCTCACGAAACCGCTGCGGGGCAATTGAACCTCAATTTAAAGCATAATGAACCATAAACCGCCATCGTTCGTTGTGATGGCCTGACCATTGGTTGGCCGGCCCACCACAACACACCACGCGGCACGGCACGGTTCATGGTTTATTTGCCATCATTAAGGATAATGCGGATAATTGATTTTTCCTTTCCACTTTTAGTCTCCCATTGTTGTTGCTGTTGTTGTTGTTGCCAGCTGTATGGTGGCCAGCTATAAATAATTAAACATACAATGTTAACAGGAGATAAAAAGAACACCTAGAAAAAAATACCACCAATACTTTCTAGAGTGCCAGAAAAGCAAGGCAAAGCAATGAAATAAAAAAAACACGAAGCGAAAAATACAACACCAGCAAACAACGAAACATTTCCAATAACACTTTTAAATGTCTGGTAACTACAAATCAATTAAAATACCAGAGGAAAAGTGGCCATCGCCGTCTGTTGAAGAAAGGCATCAGCCTGTGGAAAAATGTAGGTTGGCGGGCTGACTCGGCTTCGTTAGCAGATTGAGCAACAACACCAACCACACAACGAAAGAAAAACAATAAAATGTTGTTCGTGTTTTTTTTTCGGGGGGACTTTTTTGTGGCTGTTTAAAAGTGCCAAATAGCGACATTCTTTGAAAGCCAAGCCAAGCCTTAGAGCCTTGGAAGCACGTCAGTCCGTCAGTCAGCCAGCCACAGCCAGTCAGATGAATGGTGTTTTATTGTGCTGGGCACACTCGAACGAAAAAATGAATATTTTAATCAATTACCACAAAGAAAAAATTTAAAGTGAAAATTTATTAGAAAATGAGCTACATCAAACAATATTAAATTAAATTGGAGCCATAATTTATAATATTAATTCTACTCAATAGGTATTTAAAATTTTTCAAGTATTTTTTTAATTTAATTACAGAAAACAATTATAGAATATTAAGGAAATAATAATAAATAAAATATGTAAAAAGGCGTTAAGTTTGGCAGGGCGGAATTCACTTCAGTATTACCGGCAATTGACATATTAAATATTAACACGATATTTCGTTAGTAAATTGTGATATTTGCATACTGTTACAAACTACATAAAAGTCAAGGGCCAGAAATCAAGTAATAAATATCAATATGCCATTCGTAAATAAATTTACATTTTCTATTAAATATAGATGGAAAAACTTTTTTGAGCCAAGTTAATATCCCAGTAAAGATCCTTTTATTTTTTAGATTTATGTAATCAGAGAAATCTACACACCAAAGTTCATGATTGTGGCCGCAGACGTTTATTTGGTACCTTATTTTTGGTACTTTATTTTTTATTTACAAAAGTCAAAATTTTTTAAAAATAATATATGTTGCACTTCTAAACAGTCAGAGGAATGGACACACCAAATTTTATTTTCGTAGCTGGTGCCATTTAGTCGGTACCAATTGTATCCCTTTTTCCACCCTAAAAGTACGAATATCAGAAAATTTATTTTTTATTTAATGGTATGGTCCAACTAAGAACAAATTCGCAAAGATTGCATAGAAATAGTTGTTTTGGGCTCCAGAGAATGGATGATTTGTATGTAAAATAAATTTATTTTGTAGCTTCGTTCGTGAGTAGTTGAAGCAAAATATTGTTTAAAAATAAATTGCTAGACGAAATTTCATGTTCTTATATTTTTTGAATAGGAGGGGTATGAATTTTGATTTTTACCCAAATCTTAAAAATATTATTATATCCTCCGCCTTCAGGATGTGGGAATACTAAGTTTGTCGTTCCGTTTGTAACACCTTGAAATATTGATCTGATACCCTATAAAATATACATGTTCTTGATCGTCATACAATTTTAAGACGAAAGTACGCTAGCTTCTATACGAAAGGTGCTTGAACGTCCAAATTTTCCGTAAGTGCGATATCGGTCCAAAGGGAAATTTTTTCCCTCACAAGGATTGAAAATACCCCTATAATTCCCTAATATTTAAAGTATTTAAGCATGTTTTTTGAATATGTATACTTATATTTGATATTGTGTATGCTCATTTCCCTTATAACCAAAACGTGCACCATAAAGTGATTCGTATTCGTAAGGGTGGAATGGGGCAAGAAGGGATAAAACTGGTTCCTGTCTAACGACAACAGTTAGAAACACGAAATTCGTAGTATAGATTCCACTAATTGAGTAGAAATATAATATAAAAGTAATTTTCCAGGATTGCTCTTTAAAGGGGTAAAATGGAAAAGAGGGATAAAAATTGTACCAACTAAACGGTTACATCTAGAATGATGAAATTCGGTGTGTACATATCTCAAATTGCGTAGACACGTAAAACCAGTAAGGAAAGGCTAAAGTCGGGCGGGGCCGACTCTATGATACACTCCACTTTCAATCCGAATACAATTCAATTCGGTGAAAAAGTGAAAATGGGAAGGTTTTTTGTATCCTGTAAATGTATGTGTTTGACAAAAAATTTTATATCGGAAAGGACATTTGTATGAGGATATATTGAAACCTGGAACGAAATAGGTGAAATATAAAATGTATAGTTTGGCCAAAATCGGTTAAACTTATGGGAGCAACATTTGAATTTGGACTATATTTAAATCTGAACCGATCTTACCCACTTTCACCATAGTTTTGTTTAGTTAGATTATAAGATCTAGTGCGAAATTTAAAGATAATCGAGAACAATATGTGGCTTTTAAAGCGGCAAAAGTCAAATCGGGAGTGACATTTATATTGGGGCTTTATCTAAATCTGAACCGATCTTACCCAATTTCTGCATAGGTGTTTCTAGTAAGATTATAAGATGTTGTGCCAAATTTAAAGAAAATCGAGTACAATATGTGGTTTGTACAGAGGAAAATTTCAAATCGGGAACGACATTTGTATGGGGGCTATATCTAAATCTGAACCGATTTGACCTATTTTCACCATAGATGTTCTTAGTTTAAATATAAGATGTTTTGCCAAATCTGAAGACAATCTGATACATTATGTGGTTTTTAGAGCGGAAAAAGTCAAATCGGGAGCGAAATTTGTATGGGAGCTATATATAAATCTGAACCGATCTGACCGATATTCACCATGGGTGTTTCTAGTGGAAATATAAGAAATATAAGGATATATTGAAACCTGGAACCTGAAACCTGAAATATAAAATGTATAGTTTGGCCAAAATCGGTTAAACTTTTGGGAGCAACATTTGAATTTGGACTATATTTAAATCTGAACCGATCTTACCCACTTTCACCATAGTTTTGTTTAGTTAGATTATAAGATGTTGTGCGAATTTTAAAGACAATCGAGCACAATATGTGGCTTTTAAAGCGGCAAAAGTCAAATCGGTAGTGACATTTATATAGGGGCTATATCTAAATCTGAACCGATCTTACCCAATTTCTGCATAGGTGTTTCTAGTAAGATTATAAGATGTTGTGCCAAATTTAAAGAAAATCAAGTACAATACGTGGTTTCTACAGAGGAAAATGTCAAATCGGGAACGATATTTGTATGGAGGCTATATCTAAATCTGAACCGATTTGACCCATTTTCACCATAGATGTTCTTAGTTTTAAATTTGCCAAATCTGAAGACAATCTGTAACATTATGTGGTCTCTAGAGCGGAAAAAGTCAAATCGGGAGAGAAATTTGTATGGGAGCTATATATAAATCTGAACCGATCTAACACATTTTTACCACAGGTGTTTCTAGTTACAATATAAGATGTTTTGCCAATTTTAAAGAAAATCTGTTGTAATATGTGGTATCTAGAGTGAAAAGAGTCAAATCGGGAGTGAAATTTGTATGGGGGCTATATCTAAATCTGAACCGATTTTCTTCAAATTAAATAGCGTTCGTCCTTATCCCGAAAAACATCGTTGTGCAAAGTTTCATTTGGTTCTGTCTACAATTGCGACCTGTATCATCATTACAAGAATATATGGACGGACGGACGGACAGACAGACAGACAGACGGACATTGCTAAATCGACTCAGAAAGTGATTCTAAGACGATCGGTATAATTAACAATGGGTCTATCTCGTTTCCTTCTGGGTGTTACAAACAAATGCACAAAGACATAATACTCTCGTGGAGTGTATAAAAAGAGATTTTAGAAAGTCGTACCTTTAAAGGGGTACAATGCTGTAAAGGGAAAACTTTTTCCAAATTCGAATTTTATTAATTTTTTTAATTAAGAAGTTATGTTATCTTGCACTGTGTATATGAGAGATAATGGATTTTCAAAATTTGTACTTTTGGAATTAAAATAGGATGGAAATACAACCAACTGTAGTGTCTAAGATTTTTTGAAGATTGCTGTCTTATATTTACTTTTTGAATAGACTCGAAGAATTATTTCGGTATATATATATTCTAAACGATAGCCTTTAGTTATAAATTTTTTTTTCAATATTTTTATTTGTGGAATGCAATCCATTGTGGAGGGTATATAAAGTTCTGCCCTGCCGAACGTAACGGAGTTTTTAATTGATTTAATTTATATTTCATACACTTTAATTTAAAAAATGAATATTTCAAAATTCTCAATTTTTGATTGGGTAGAAAAAACAACAACATACAATTAGTAGAATAATAATAATTTAGTTTGGATTTCACCGATTTTTGCCGATTGTTTTTATTTAAATTTTTTTAAAAAGTGTCTAAAATTAGATTTTGTTACATATTAGTCAAATATGAAGTACTTTTTTCAGATTAATGCTGCTTTAATTATCTTCTTCTAAAAATCATTAAAGCATCATTACACAATTATTTTCTTTTTATTTTATTTCTAATGTACATAATTGGTGTACAAGGTGAAAGTAAACCACGTCTGTCAAATCGTAAAAAGATCGGCTTTTCACAACTTCTCTTCTTATATAACGTTTAGAATACTTCTCTGGAGAGGAAAATGTCAAATAATAACTGATTTCCTAAATTCTAATTTCTGTTACGACTTTCTTCAAATTATTAGATCTGCTTTTGTGTACAAATTATCCCTCTTTCTCTGAGTGTATGTTGAACCACCTCTTAACAGCATTAACCACCCACCTTTATACCCGATAAATTTCATACAACTTGTTGTGTTTTAGCTCAATTTCGTTTCCTTTTTTCTTGATGTCTGTACTCTCTCTTTCTCTGCTGCGAAAGAAATTAAGCAGATGAAAAAAGGCCATCTACACAAACTTCGTACAACAGCAAGGTAGAAACAACAACCGCAACAACAGCAACACCATGTTCCATTAAAGAGCTAGAGATGGAATAAAGGTAGACAGGCAACAGCAACAGCAATGGCAACACCATCGCCATCGCCATCGCCATCACCAACAACCAAAGAATATGTCGTTGTAACGCCTACTTGAGACATGTGATAAAACGTTTAAGCAATGTTTACAAGTGAAATTCTATTTTCAGTTAAAATGGATTGTTGTCATCTCCACAATTTGGCAGTGCACAAACAACAGCACTGCATGTGCCTGTTATGGCCTGGTAGGCCGCAAGAATCTGTGACACAGCGTCACAGCATCAGTTGGAGTTAGAGTACGACTCGATTCCGCAAAATGTGGGCTAAATGTGAAATGGAGTGACAATTAAAAGTTAATTATGGGAAATTTTCAGTTTCTACGATTGTTTTTCAAGTTTCTAGCTCTAAACAGCTATAGATTGGATGACATGATTAGGCCTGGGTAACATTGGATGAAACAAGAATTGTAGTTAAGCAAAATGGGTTCATAAAATTAAGGAAGAGTTGGAAAGTTTTAAGTGACCTGGATAACGATGCTGGATGTAACAATAAAAATTGTTGAAATAAAAAAAAATGACTTCAGGTGAAAAATGAAGGAAGAGAATGGACAGTATCTGCGGAATAATAAGTAAAACTTTCTACAGAAGCATCACAAGGCCTGATTCAGATTATGTTGATAACATGAAGGCAGATCATTTGGGCCGACTGGGACTTAGATCATATGATAATTTCTCATTAACCTTATTCTGTACATCCCATCTAGCAGTTTTTCCGATTTTCATACAAATATAAAGGGTGGATCGAAAATTAAGAAATGTGTCATAAGGCACTTGAGTCATTCCATGCCAAGCGATACGATTACTGACATCGACAGCTTGAATTGTTCTGAAAATTGAAGTATGTATTCTTCTCATAATAAATATTTTATAAGTATTTTTGAAAAAGAAAATATTTTTCACGACTTATGACCAATAGTGGTGAATTTAATAATTAATTTAAAAGTGGTTCATTTTTTGTAAAAGGTGTGTGTAACTCCTAAAATACTATGCCGATTTCAAAATACTGTACCTGTTTTTGAAGGTACTTTCAATTACTTTTAAGATAATGAATTGACACCTAAACGTAGATTTTGTAGAGTTTTTACAATTTCATTTCTTTTGCTTTGATTTTTGAAATGATTATATTGATTTTTTTGAAATGTGGTGTTCTAGATGTATTTTTTAGCGACTACGGGAGTGATGAAATTAAATAAAATTACGTTAACAAAATACTTTATTATCGATACAAATAATATTCGTTGTTGTATATCTAAATTCCTCTGATTTATATCAAAAAGTAAGTAAAATGCAATAACGTTTGTAAGTAAAGCTCTAAAAATGACACTGTGCTGGTGGAAAAATATAAAACCTTGGCAACCTAAATCGATATCGCTTAACCCAATAGTAGTAGCCGTTTTGCCGAAGCCATCGGTAATAGCCATTTCTTTCATTTTTCTATGTCAGTCATTGTGCTTTAAAATCTATTAATATCGATGAAATATCGAATCCATTTCTCTACGTTAGCCCTTGTGCTTTAAAATGTCTTAATATCGATGAAATATGGAAGTAGAAAGCAAACTAAACCGATTAAGCTGGGTTTCTGAAGCTTTTTTCACGGTATGTAACATAACTGGGCGGATGAGTAATATTTTCCTCAATAAATAACTCATACGCCACCAACACTGAGAGGAGATGTCCTAGATTAGCTCATGCAGGCTTGTGGGGATTTTGTGATGGCCAAAGGGCAAAAACATTGAAATGGGGATATTTGTAGGGACTTAATAAAATATTTCGGGGATTTCAGGCATGATAGATGTGGGGATTTTATTATGGTCTAAAGGACAAAAAAATTTAAATGGGAACAGTGAATTTTTTTTTGTGGGGATATTCGAAGTACCTTGAAAATAGTTAATATTTGATATTAACTTTATTACTTGAAAAAGGAAAATGTAATCGCACAGTGGTACAAAATCAAAATCCATCGGCCAAAATTCAATAACCTTTGTTTTAGAAAACATATTGGAGTTCTGTAAAAAATTGAAATTAGACAAGGAGAACAAGGAAAACTAGGATTATTTTGTGATACTAACATTGAAAATCGGGCAATCGAATGTATTTTTTAAATTTGCCCAAAGTTGACTACTTATCGTATTTTTCGAGAAAAGTAAAATTTTTATTTTTTTTTAACAATAATTTACGTATTTGTTCATAATGCACAGAAACATTTTTATTTTATCGTATTACATATTTTCACCTTTTCCAGATTTTGAAAATTGAAAAAAACGTTATTTCTCTTTTCGAATTTGTCGCACATTTTAAGAAATTTTCACTCGAATTCTTTAAAATATAACAATCTTTTTATACCCTACACCACTTCGTGGACTAGGGTAATATAAGTTAGTTTCGCGGCAAATGTTTGCAACACCAAGAAATAATCGACCGAGACCCACCTTTAAATATACGGATCGGCTTAGAATCACCAGCTAAATCGATTTAACGATGTCTGTCCGTCCGTCAAAGCGTGTTCGCACTATACAAGTCGCAATTGTGCTCCGATTAACCGAAATTTGGCAGAAGTTAATTTTTTGGCCAAGTTTGAATTTGGAGAAAATCGGTTCAGATTTAGATATAGCCTCCATACAAATATCCCTATAATTTACACTATTACTGCTCTAGAATACACATTTTACATGGGATCATGACCAAATTTTCAGGATCGTGTTATATTTGGACTAGAAACAGCTCACGGAAAAGTGGACCACATTGGTCTATGTTTTGATATAGCCCCCATACAAATGTACATCCGATTTACTGCCGTAAAATGCACATTTTACATCGGATCGTATTTTAGAGTAGCCCCATACAAATGGGCCCCCAGTTCACACTATTATCGCTCTAGAACCAACATCTTGCATTGGATCTTGATAAAATTTTGCAGATCGTTTTATATTTCAATAAAGAAAACCTACTTTGAAAGTGATCTATAAGGGCTCACTTTTTAATGTAGCGCCCTTACAAGTGGGCCCCATTTGAATTATTACCTCTCTAGGACCCATATTTTACATCGGAAGTTTTTCGAATTTTGCAGATTATATTATATTCATATTTCATACCAAGAATACCTACTTTGAAAGTGATCTATATGCTCCCACTTTTTAATGTAGCGCCCTTACAAATGACCCCAATTTTTATTATTACCCCTCTATGACCCACATTTGCATTTTGTATTATATTTCAACTAAGAAGACATATATGAAAGCCAAATATATGGGTCCATATTTCGGTAGAAATACAAATTGGGCCCCCATTCTACTCTATTACATCTCCAGAACCCACATCGAGCATTAGATCTCGATATAATTTTGCATATCATATCATATTTGATCTATATGGAACCACGTTTTAATGTAGAACCCTTACAAATGGCACCAATTCAATTTTTACCCCTCAAGAACGCAAATTTTACATTGGTTGTTTTTTTTCAAATTTTGCAGATTATATTATATTTCAACTAAGAATACAAAGTCAAATACATGTGTCCATATTTGGAATAACCCAAATGGGCCCCTATTATAATCTAATACAGCTCTAGAAACTACGTCTAACATCGGATCATGATATATTTCAACTATGAATACCTACCAAGTGTTGTTATAGGCCTCCTTTCAAATGTCGGTCCGATTCCGATTACTACTGTATAATTTGTATTTGTCTGCAGGGAAATTGGATCAATTATTTACTATATTTGTTAAATATGACTAAAGATGAATTTATAATATACTGTATAATTTATATGAACTACATAAAATTGTTCCAATGAAACACATGGGTTTAGTAATAAAAGCTGGGTATATAAGCAGTGGTGTAGGGTATTATATAGTCGGCCTCGCACGACTTTAGCATTTCCTTACTTGTTTATAAAGGTGATATTTCATGACTATCATTCATAATTTGTTTTTGTTTTGGTCGAATTCTTTAAAATAAAATAAATTTTTAAAGTTTTTTTGTATAATTGGGGATTTTTCATAAGAATTTTGGGGACAAGGAAAAAAATTCATCTGGCAAGCCCTTGTGCTTATAATCTATTAATATCGATCAAATATTGAATTATTTTTCTAGATTAGCCCCTGTGCTTTAATCTGTATTAATTATCTATTATTTTAATACTGTATTAAATTAATAAATTTTATTGTAGAGTCTGTTGTAGTCCCTGTCATTAATTATTCAGGACTTGTATTATAAGCAAATCCTTATTTGCTTTGTCCTTTGAGTCAGGTATTTCCTACGCCTGATCTTGAAAAATCTCCCTCTGGATATCCCTCCATTCTAGGTGATTTTTCTAAAAAACCAAAAATTTAATTCGCAAGTAGTTCGTGTGAATATTACCATATATTGCTGTATATATAGTGACTACTTTTCATGTTAATCCCCACCAATAATTTCACACGAAATGCGATTATCATTTCACAACAATCACTCTTAATACTCGTAGCTAGCGATGGCTGTGCCAAACTTCGATGGGAACACTCCTAAATTTGACTAAACCACAGCTACAACAACGTCAAGAATATTAACAGGAATTTTTACATTATGGCCAATGTCGCGTGTATGTGACAATATGAGTTGAGTTGCACTCCAAACTTTCAGTGTGTCTCCGCTTCAATGCGGAACCAACGCAAAACATTACTTATCCGTCCACAGCAAACAATGCACATTGTCTCTGACTGGGATCAAGGCAAAAAGGTTTGTAAGCATGAAGAAAGCGACATCACTGACGATGCTGGTGCTGGAGCTGATGATGATGATGCTGAGATGGAGTTGGTGTTGTAAAGTTGAACCTTTTAAGAAATTTAAAGCGCGAAATTGGTTTGATGTGATGTATGCAATGGCGAGGAAAAGATCAACTCATCATGTACAGCGTCGGATGTCTCTTAGGCGGACGGACGCAAGTTAACTGTTGCACAGTGCTCTGGGTTACAATTAATGAAGCATTTAGTAAAGATGGTTCTTTAGGAACAATGGCTCGAATTGGAATATTTGCATCAAAAACTAGTGAGGAGCTGTCCAGACTTCGTTGTTTGTCCAAAGTCACCTTTACACGTTTCCCTGGCCATAGGCACTTTTGCTCTTTAAAAAGTGACTATATTTCCCCACTTTTCTATCTTGTCAATATTTTATATGTCATCAAAGCACTGTGCGCCAAGGAGACAGTCTTGCACAGACAGCACTTTGTTATTACGAGTACGTCTGTTATTTGCCTGTGATGGCATATTTTGAAGAAGAAGACCTTTTCGGCTAATTTTATAAACTTGTAACGAAATATTTCCATGTATCCCCCATATCCTCAGTACGAGTAAGGTGGGCTGCCATAACGGCACAACACAACATGTAAAGCTTTCTTTCATTCTTTTCGCGACGATTTAGAAACTAAACATGTTTAGGTTGCGGCGGCAATTTGTTCCTTTGCTGGAACGTTGCCGGAACGTGCAGCTCACCGAGCATGGGTGGGTTAAAAGTGCGTGTTCTTTACGTTGTGACTAGAGTGCATTCTTTTTTGCCAGAGTGTCGTCGTCGCAGTCACTCTGTGTGGAAAACTCTGTGTCATCTACATGGTAAATTAAAATAGAATGGCTTTTCAATGTACTAAAACTAAATTAACTAATAACGGTTTTGCCGGTCAAAGGTTATAATAGGATAGCTGTTGTTGTTATAATGCATTTGGGAAAAGATTTGAAAAAAAAACTGATGAGAAATATTTATGTGTGTTCGTGTTAATGATGTCATTGTGCTACATAAACACATTTGGAAATATGAGAATTTACCATCCATACAGTCCAGGTTTAACTTTGGGTGACACCACCTAGTTGCATTCAGCGTGGGCATCATCTAATAAATGTTGGCGATATTAGCTAAAAAATTAAATTGATTGATCATCCGAAATATATTTCTATTTGGGCTGTAATTTCATGAGACCTTAATTTCTCACTACCCACAAGACCATGACGGGGTCGAGTAATATCACCAAGGCTTTCTCCTGCAAAAAGTGCCAAAATTGCTAACAAAATTTATTTACGTTGATGAACAGGAGTCAAGTTCATTATATGGTAAAATATAGACGCATGTGTAGCACTAGCAGTACATCTGATGTGGTTTACGAGTAATTATATTTATGTAGATATTTTAAACCAGAAAAGTTCAAATCCATATTATGTTATAACTGGCGATGCTTTATGCCTGTCGACTACATGATATCGACGGGTATCATAGGCTTACTTTTTGTTCACCAAGACTGTCTCCTGCAAAAAGTGTCAAAATTTCTAACAAAATTTATTTACGTTGATGAACAGGATTCAAGTTCATTATATGGTAAAATATAGACACATGTGTAGCACTAGCAGTACATCTGATGTGGTTTACGAGTAATTATATTTATGTAGATATTTTAAACCAGAAAAGTTCAAATCCATATTATGTTATAACTGGCGATGCTTTATGCCTGTCGACTACATGATATCGACGGGTATCATAGGCTTACTTTTTGTACACTCCACGAGAGTATTATGGCTTTGTGCAAAATTGACCCATTGTTAATTATACCAATCGACTTAGAATCACTTTTTGAATCGATTTAGCAATGTCCGTCTGTCCGTCCATCTATTCTTGTAATCAAAGTTCAGGTCGCAATTGTAGCCAGAGCCAAACGAAACTTTGTGCAACGAAGTTTTTCGGGATAAGGACGAACGCTATTTAATTTGATGAAAATCGGTTCAGATTTAGATGTAGCCCCCATACGAATTTCACTCCCGATTTGACTCTTTTCACTCTAGATACCACATATTTCAACAGATTTTCTTCAAAATTGGCAAAACATCTTATATTTCAACTGGAAACACTCATGGTTTTCACCATGATCAGATCAGGTCAGATCGGTTCATTTTTAGATATAGCCCCCATAAGAATTTCACTTCCGATTTGACTTTTTCTGCTGTTGAAACCACATATTTTAACATATGTTCTTCAAAATTGGCAAAACATCTTATATTTAATCTAGGAACACGTATGGTGAAAATAAAACAGATCGTTTCAGATTTATATATAGCTCTTATTAAAATTTCGCTCCCGATTTGGCTTTTTGTGCTGTACAAACAACATATTTTAACACATCTATTTCAAAATTGGCAAAACATCTTATATATCTACTAGAAACACTCATGGTGAAAATAGGTAAGATCGGTTGAGATTTAGATATAGCCCCCATACGAAATTCACTCCCGATTTGACTCTATTCACTCCATATACCACATATTTCAACAGATTTTCTTCAAAATTGGCAAACCATCTTATAGTTCAACTTGAAACACCTGTGGTAAAAATGTGTTAGATCGGTTCAAATTTATATATAGCTCCCATACAATTTTCGCTCCCGAGACCACATATTGTATCAGAATGCCTTCAGATTTGGCAGAACATCTTATATTTCCACTATAAACAACCATGGTGAAAATATCGCTCCCGATTTGACTCTTTTCACTCTAGATACCACATATTCTAACAGATTTTCTTTAAAATTGGCAAAACGTCGTATATTTCAACTAGAAACACCTGTGGTAAAAATGTGTTTGATCGGTTCAGATTTATATATAGCTCCCATTAAAATATCGCTCCCGATTTGACTTTTTCTGCTCTAGAAGCCACATATTTTAACAGGTACTCATCAAATTTGGCGAAATATCTTTTATTTGTTCTAAAAACAGCCATGGCCAAATGGGTAAGATCGGTTCAGATCAGTTCAGATTTATATACAGCTCCGACACAAATTTCACTCCTGATTTCACTTTTTCCACTCTATAAACCACATATTCTTCAAATCTTTCAAAATATCTCATATTGCAACTGGAAAAAGCCATGGTGAAAATGGGTCATCGGTTCAGATTTATGTATAGCTTCCATACAAATTTAGCCCCAAAAATTTCCCATACAAATTTCGGATAGACTTTTTCTGGATGAACTTATTGTTAAAGTAAGTCACTATATTCCATGTTTGGATACCGATATAAATATTTCCGATTTGACAAATTGGACCAGGTAATATTAGCCTATGATTAGGAAACATACAAAAGTTCTTCCCGTTTTCACTTTTTTACCGAGTTGAATTGTATTCGGATAGAAAGTGGAGTTTGCTTACTAGTTTTATATGGTTTAGCGATTTAAGATAAAGCAAGAAAAAAAATCCATTATATATTGTTCCATATAGCATAAATGACTTCAAACAAGTCTCAATAAATTTAAATTAAATTAATTAAAAATTATACCATTTTGGAAAGGGTAACACCAGGACTTTAATAGTAAGGTTTTTTTTAATTTTTTTTCAATAAAATAGCTAAGTAGGAAAAATATGTTTCAAAATTTAGAATTTTTTACTAAAATGGTCGCCACTGGAAGTTTTGTTTTTACAGGCGTAATTGAAATAAAAAATTTGCACAGATATTCAATATTTTATTTTAGATATTTGCAATAGTTTATGTAGTTTTATGTTCTAAGTAATCAAACAATATAAACAAATTGAAAAACAGGCTAATAATGAGATCGCAAAAAATACAAGAAAACATCGCCAAGAAAATTTTGTGATAATTGCACTTTGCCACCAATTTGTCAAACTTTCACAAGACCGAGGTGACCAATTGGAGGGTCAACCAGTAGTCCTACCACCTACATATCCAAAACTGTGTAAATCATCTGGTGGCTTTACCGGATTTTTTCTGAGACAAAAGACTACTTTTTATTTAAATTGTTAAATTGAACATTGGGTCAAAATATTTTTATTTTTTAATAACTTAGTTTAAAGTCTTTTAATGTTCAGCAATGTTGTGTGGAAATATATATGTTCTAAGTGGAAATATTTCGGCCAAAAATATCACAAATAATTGGATCAGCTCACAGCAGGTACTGCATTTTTGTGTAGAAAAACGATTGGCTTTTAGTAGCGTTTGGTAGACATAATTAACAGGAAACTGAAAGACAAAACCACAATGGATTTCCATCAGGTACAAAACGGATTTCGCGAACGAAATATTAGTTTTGCACCAAATCATAATAATAATTGGTCAGAAATTCTCAAATCTCAATGGACCATTGCCATTTGTTCGTTCCAATGACGGCTGCAGTTGTATTTTGCTTCGATTTTGTGTTCGGCTTCCTCTGTTTACCTCAGAATTGAAGAGACGACGGACGACGTGAAAAGCGAAACAGCCACCAATTCCACCATCCATTACAATTATTTATATATATTTTGGTCATTCATTATTATTGCAATTTGTTGCAGTTGCCGTTGTTTTTGCTGTTGTTGTTCTGCTGTTTATATGCTCTTAATGCTGCCGCCATTATTTGTGATTGCAATTTATGTGGATCTCAGTATTGGAGTGTATCTCCGTATCTGCATCTGTATGTTTGTTTGTCAGTTGGTATTAAAAACATCCAAAGTCGGATCTGACGAACGGTCTGCTTGGCTGTTTTTCCTGTAATTTGTTTGTAATTTTTTTGTTGTTGTTGTTTTTCTGCTGTTGCCATTGAGCAGTGTTTTTGGTTGTTTTTCGGCAGACCGCGTGTCAGTTTGTAAATGCTAAATGGAGATCGATGGTTAAACGTGGCCTCATTAATCAAATGACACACATTGTATTTACCATCGCCAAATAACAATGCCGGCAGACTGCCAGTCAGCCAACCAGCCAGCAATTTAACATCCATTGGCCGCGCGCGAGGTGGAGAGGCAACAGCCAGCAAGTTGGTAAATACCGAATACCGCTTGAACCTTTAAATAAAGTTAAGGATTTCTGTTCAAGGTATGTATTTAAATTTGATTTTGTTGTTGTGTTTTTTTTTTCATTTTTGTCCAACAGATTCGCTGTAAATTAAAGTTTAAATTTTATGGACCATTACATTAAAGATCACATTAATCTCTTTGAGTGTTATAATTTAACCTCAAACATAAACTTTAGCCCTAAATGAGTTCCTGAGTGAAAGGTGTTGGGGGAGTGGTGTAAATCGTGTTAATTGTGGGGATATGCGGAAGAAAAACGAAAAGGGCGACACCCAAACGACACTGAAGCTGATGAAATACTCTTAAATCCAAAACCTGGTTAAGTGTAACGCATTACCGTCCGTAATAGTAGGTAATGAAATCTCATTGTACTCATCATTATTTATAATTATTAAATAACAATTTATTAACTAAATGATCTAAATATGCAGTTCGAACGTAGGCGTTGGCGTTAGTAGTTATTTTTATACCCTACACCACTTCGTGGTCTAGGGTATTATAAGTTAGTTTCGCGCCAAATGTTTGTAACACCAAGAAATAATCGAGCTAGACCCACCTTTAAGTATACCGATCGGCTTAGAATCATCAGCTAGGTCGATTTAACGATGTCTGTCTGTCTGTCCGTCTGTCCGTCTGCTGTCCATCTAAGCTTGTTCGCACTCTACAGGTCGCAATCGCTGTCCGATTATCATGAAACTTGGCAGAAGTTATTTTTTCTAGCCAAGGATCGGTATTGAATTTGGAGGAAATCGGTTCAGATTTAGATATAGCTCCCATACAAATGTCGCTCCCGATTTGACATTTTCCACTTTAGAAACCACATATTGTACCCGATTTTCTTTAAATTTGGCAGAACATCTTATAATTCAACTAGAAACACGTATGCAAAAATTCGGTAAGATCGGTTCAGATTTAGATATAGCCCCCATACAAATGTCGCTCCCTATTTCACTTTTTCCGCTTTAGAAACCACATATTGTACCCGATTTTCTTTAAATTTGGCAGAACATCTAATAATCCAACTAGAAACACGTATGCAAAAATTGGGTAAGATCGGTTCAGATTTAGATATAGCCCACATACAAATGTCGCTCCCTATTTCACTTTTTCCGCTTTAGAAACCACATATTATACCCGTTTTTCTTTAAAATTGGCACAACATCTTATAATCCAACCTATGGTGAAAGTGGGTAAGATCGGTTCAGATTTAGATATCGCCCTCATACAAATGTTGCTCCCGAATGTTTAACCGAATTTGGCCAAACTTTACATATTATATTTCACCAATAAACATACATGGTGAAAGGGGGCATATCATTACAGGTTTCAATATACCCCCATACAAAAGTCCATCCCGATTAAATATTTTTTGTCAAACACATACATTTACAGGATGCAAAAATCCTTCCCGATTTCACTTTTTTACCGAATTGAATTGTAATGAGATAGAAAGTCCGTCCGTCAGTAGCATTTCCTTACTTGTTTGGAATATGCCCATATGTCCATACTTTGATATAACCCAAATGGGGTCCCATTCTGATCTATTACAGCTTTAGAAACTACATCTTACATCAGATCTTCATCAAATTTTGCAGATCATGGTATTTTTCAACCAGGAATACCTAACGTGAATGAGAAATATATAGGCCCATGTTTTGGACCAGGTCCAAAATGTAGTTATAGGCCCCCTTTTGAAATGTCGGTCCGATTCATCCTATTACTACTGTATAATTTGTATTTGTCTGTCGAATAATTGGATCAATTACCATATTATTAACCATATTCGTTAAATATGACTAAAGATGAATTTGCTCCCATGAAATAAATGGGTTTAGTAATCAAAGCGAGGTACATACGCAGGGAGTGGTGTAGGGTATTATATAGTCGGCCCCGCCGACTTTAGCCTTTCCTTACTTGTTTTACTTCCTGGTATGGCAGCGAGTAAGTAATTGCTTCCAATATCGTCTCAGGGTAATGACAACTCATTACTGTCTGCAATACCGGGTAATGATATCTCTTTACCATCATAATTACTTGTAATTATTAGATAATGGTTTAATAACAAAATGATATAAATAAGTAGATAATTCCCTAATTTTTCCACTTCTTAGCATGACTGTGTGTAAGAATACTTGAAGATGTTATTCGAGTTGAAAGATTTTGTAAGTGTTGGAGAATTTTCGCTTTCTGGTTCTACCAAGGTTTTTGGTAATGATAGTAAAAATTCATGAAATCTTTATTTGAATCGATAGTGAATATAATTTAATGTTTGAAAATTATTTCATGGAAATGTTGACCTTGACTGCGCCTCAAATGGTCCATCCGCTTAGTCCAATTTTGGCATACTCTTTCCAACATTTCGGCCGGTATCTCACGAATAAATGTTTCAATGTTGTCTTCCAATGCGTCAAATGAAGCGGGCTTGTCTGTACAGACATGATTTAACATAGCCCCACAAAAAATAGTCTAAATGTTCGCCTCTCAATAAGTCCATTGTTGCGCGTGATAAGTGGCATGTGGCACCGTCTTGTTGAAATCACATGTCTTGCAAGTCAAGCTCTTCCATTTGGGCCAAAAAAAAGTTGGATATCATCTCACGGTAGCTCTCACCATTCACAGTTACGTTACGATTCGCATCATCTTTGAAGAAGTACGGTCCAATGATGACACCAGCCTATAACCCGCACCAAACTGTGACTTTTTCTGGATGCATTGGTAGCTCTTGCAATGCTTCTGGCTGATATTCACTCCAAAATCGACAATTCTGCCTATTTACGTACCCATTGAGCCAAAAATGAGCTTCGTCGCTGAATACAATTTTTCGGTAAAAAAGCGGATCTTCGGCCAACTTTCCAAGAGCCCATTCACCACCGTTGTTCGTTTGTAAGACGATTCATGGTTAAATTATAGACCAACCTGAAGATGTTAGACAGTGAAACAAAACATGAAACGTGCGTCAGCTGTTTAAACCAGTGTTGCCAAAAAGATAATAGCTAAAAATCACCCTTTCTTAGCGATTTATACACACAGACAGTACAACGAAAACAAGTGGAAGTTTTTCGGGTTGCGTAAGGTCCACATTCGCGGAATATGTTGTTATGAGCAGTATAAGAGATGACATACATTTATAATAATATTTGGTTTCTAGAGCAGAGGGAAGTCAAATTGGAATTTTAATAAATACAAATACGCACTCAAAGCGTCACTCATAGTCTGATCAGGATATTGGACTCGAAACATTTATATTAGAAAATGCTGTTATTTCATGGTTGAACAATTTTTTCTGATAAATCTCTGCCTCATCGTCCGATTTTCATCTTGTTAAATGTCAAATTTGTCGCATATGAAGTTCATAAAATCCACATGTGATATTTTGGGCAGAAATGAATGATAAGCTGTTCTTTAAAATAATAATGAGGATTTTTCCTGATGGCTTCGTTAAACGTCTAAATTGGTTCATATGAGTATATTCGACTGTTTATTGAGACACAAGTGCACCTACAAATTTTTATTGTTTGTTATTCTTTTCGAAGAATTATTAGTGCGGATTACACTATGTAACACAAATTTTCCAGACGAACATTGTATATCGTTTTCTGGTGTAGTTTTGTTTTCCACAATTTACAAAAATTGGCACAATTAAGTTTTGGATTCAAGGACGAACGCTATTTAATTTGAAGCATAAAATTGTAATGTCATAGAAAGTGGATGTAGTCCGACTTTAGCCTTTTCTTATATATTTTTTTTTAATTTTACAAAAATTTTAATTTTTTGGAAATATTTTTTTTGGCACGAAAAAATAATTGGTTACATTTACGCTCAAATAAAGAAAATAATTTCTATATATATATAAACGCTAAAGTATTTAAAAAATCATGATATTTCAATTTTTTGTTTAAATAGAGGGGAAACACATTTTCAAATTGGAGAAAAGAATATTTTATTTGTTTATAGCTGGCACCTTAACGAAGAAAGTAAAGCCAATTTAAAGAAAAACTATGAATAACTATATATGTAGAAAATAAACTAACAAAAACCTTGGTAAAATGGCACTTCTACAATAAGTGTCATAACTTGTACATTTATCAATAAATAATTTTCAAATAGGCATATTTTATAAAATAATACCAATAAAAGTCGAACATCTTCTTTTAATTTGTTATTTTTATACAAGTTTTCCAATATTTCGACAAACTTCGTTGATCACCCTCAGGGATATTTATAGAAAAACAAAGAATCACTGTGAATAATATTGATTTTTATACCCTCCACCTCCAGGATGGGGGTATACTAACTTTGTCATTCCGTTTGTAACACCTTGAAATATCGACCTGAGACTCTATATAGTATATATATTCTTGATCATCATAAAATTCTAAGACGATCTAGCTATGTCCGTCCGTCCGTCCGTCTGTTGAAAGCACGAAATCTAAACGAAAGGAGCTAGAACGTTCAAATTTTCCATAAATACGTCTTATAGTCGTAGATCGGTTGGGATTGAAACGGGGCGAAATCGGGCCAAGGGGAAAATTTTTTCCCCCACAAGGACTAAAAATACCCATAATAATTCCTAATATTTTAGCGTATTTAAGCATGTTTTTTGAATATGTCTGTTTATATTTGCTTGATATTTGTGTATGTACATTCCCCTTAAAGTTAAAACGTGCACCATAAAGTGATTCTTATTTTTAGGGGGTGAAATGGGACAAAAAAGGGATAAAAATGCTACATATTATACGACAACAGCTAGAAACACGGTGTGTACGGTGTGTACATTCCTCTAATTGAGTAGATACATAATATAAAAGTATTTTTTCCAAATTCGTACTTTTAAGGGGTAAAATGGGAATAGAGGGATAAAAATGGTACCAACAAAACGTCTGTACCTAGAATAATCAAATTCGTGTATACATGCCTCTGATTGCATAGACAAGTAAAATACACGGATTTTTCAAAATTCGTACTTTTTGGGGTTAAAATGAAAAAAGGGGATAAAAATAGTACCAATCAAATGACCGCAGCTAGAGTCATGAAATTCGGAGTATACATTGTTCTGACTGTGTAGGCACGGAAAATAAACCGATTTTTTCGAAATTCGTACTTTTTGGGTTCAAAATAGAAAAAGGGGATAAAAATAGTACCAACCAAATGACCGCAGCTAGAGTCATGAAATTCGGAGTATACATTCCTTTGACTACGTAGACATGAAAAATAAAAGTTTTTTTCCAAATTCGTACTTTCAAGGGATACAATGGGTATGGAGGGATAAAAATGGTACCAACCAAACGGCTACACCTGGAATAATGAAATTCGGTGTATACATTCCTCTGATGGCGTAGACACGAAAAATAAACGGATATGTCGAAATTTGTACTTTCAAGGGATAAAAAGGTACAGGGGGATAAAAATAGTACCAACTAAACGACTACAGCTAGAATGATGAAATTCTAATTGCGTAGAAACGTCAAGGGGGTAAAAATGGTACCAACCAAATGGGCGCAAATGGAATCATGGAATTCGGTTTTTCAATGTTTGTATTTGTTTTGGTTTGGCTATATTAAAAAATTTATATTTTCCTGTAATTTTACTGCACTTCTACGAAAACCAACAACCTCTGTGGAATGCAATCCATGGTGGAGGGTATATAAAGTTCGGCACGGCCGAACTTAACGCCGTTTTTACATGTTTAAAATATTTTTTCCAATTTTTCTTCCTACTTTTTATGGGTTTACCAAATATTTTTTTTTAATAAATAATATTTTTTCTTAATTTTTGGAAACTAAACCGCAATCTCTATATTAAATTCATTACATTCGTAAAATAATCGAATTCATGCACTTCATTATTTTGTATTAAGCTGTACATTTTATTTAATTTCACATTTGTAGTTATAAGACTTTTATATAACTGTACTATTTATCTGAATTCAACTGTGAGTTATATTCTAAATTAGAATCGGGTATAAAATAGTACCAATTATTTTTTCAAATTTGTGGATTTATTGGAAAGGTTGAACTTTGTCATTTAATAATGGAACACAATATCATCAACATGAATACCAAGACCGGCTCGGCGGTAACTCATCCGATCAAACCAATTTTTCAGTACAGCCCAAAAACACCACCATATGTGGATGCATTATTATTTTATTAATTAATTGAAGTGCTTTTTTTGTTCGGAAACAAATGGGAGATATCTTTCCTCCAATGAATATTCGTTTTTTCTTACCAACCTCTGAGAAGTGAACACGGTTTTTTCTGTTCCTTCGCTGTAATTCTCCACAATTTCGGTAACCTGATCCTCGAACATCACCATGTTCTAGAAACCTCCTGTGAGCTGAGGAAAATTAATTTCTATTTTCAATTCATTTGGGGTTAATAACTCTTTTCAATTCCCATGTTTCCACACAATGTCAGCGAAAGAAACAAACGCTTCCTTGTGAATGACAAAAATTAATTACTATTAGTAACTCCAACAAATTCCTTATGCAACGACATGCATACATACATACATACATAAATGCATATGTACATTGCATCATAAAAAATTTGTTTCAATATAATTTTTTTATTGACTCATGTGGTTGTTGCCGCACCACACCGCACAAACGACCAGCACTTGCAATGTGCAACATGCTCCCTACAGTGAGAGCGCTGTCGCTGTCGACGCTCTAACATTTTTGGTGTCATAAGTTTGACAGTCTAAATGATTGCGTTGATGGAAAAGGATACGGTTGCGGTGTGTCCATATGGGGGACAGAATTGGAGACACACCGAGTTGAACCCACAGCAGGCTTAATTTGGTTTCTGTTGTAGTCGATTTTTCGTTTCTTTTTTCTGTTTTTCTGGGGAAAACTGAAAATGATGATGTATGGTTTGAAAATGATTTTGTATCAAATTTCCCATATTGCTATTGTTGAAGCTCGTCGGTGTTTTTTCTTTTGGGCTATATGAGAGGCAATCAAAGTGTCTTTTTGTTTTTTGTATGACGTGAAAGTCGGTGGTGGTGATGACGATGATGATGTATCGGGGGGAGGGCACGCAAAGATAAACAAAGTGAATGACCCCCATTGTTTGGAGAGCTCAATTAACAAAACTTCCTCGATATGGGCAGGTCTGGCCTAATGCGATTTTAAAGCACTACGAACGAACATTGATTACATGTTCCAAAATATCTAGCTAATATTGCAAAGATCTGGTGAATATTAAAGGTCTAATCGAGCGCCAAGCTGCGATTATCACTATATATATGTGCAGGCTTGCCAGATAAATGTTTCCTTGTTCCCAAACAGTTGTTATGAAAAAACCCCAATTATCCCCAAAATATTAAAAAGAAATCGACCACAACAAAAAATTATTAATGATTTGTTGATTCGTCAACAACCATGGATTATTTTGATCACCCTTTTCCCCCAATCCCCATTATAAAAATGTTGTTTTATGTTAAAGAATTTTTGATTCATCGACAATCTGGGAATATTTTGATCATAATATGTCGTGATCCAGATACTTATATAAAATTGCTGTTCTAGACAATGAAACAGTGGCTTCTATTGCAATTTATGTATACGTCATTTTTTAATTTAATACTAAAATTTAGTCTAAGAATACTCAGTTTGTACTTTAAATGAGTAAATAAAACTACTATTGTGTACATTTTATTTGATTTGTGTAAGTATGATAATTTGAGTAAATTTCCCCTTGAAACATTTTTGGGTGTGTGTGTTATGTGCTTTGAATACTGTAATTTCTATAAACAATATTTTCGAATCATTGGAAATAGAAACAATACCTAGAAAAAATAAGAACACAAAATATTTCGTATAAAAATAGATATATGTATGTACATATATCGGATGATATCTTGTTGGATGAAAGCAAATGTTAATTGGATTTTGGAGCGTCATTAATTTAATTAAAATTTTTATTGATACATTTATAAATAAATTTGCATTCAGACAATTTTTCTAAGTACTTCGAATATCCCCGCAAAAGCCCCAAAATATTTTATGAAAAAATCCCACAAAAATCTCATGTCCCAATTTCATATTTTGTGGAATTATGACCTTCATAAAATCCAAATGGTTGGGGATAAATACCCACATCTGGCAAACCTGGTTGAAGACATTTTGCAACAGGATGTGATTAACGAGTAGGAAGCGACTATTCCCATCCCCGGAGAAATTTTCTTCAAAAAAGGTAAAATGCTCCACATCCCTAAGTAGCACTGCGCTTATCTTCTCTACTCCTCTAAAGAGAGACGCGTTAGAAGACGAGAAGAGCGATGGCAATGGTGTTCCCCAAAAAAACAATAAGAGAACACGGAAAAGAGCTGCCCCCCAGCACAAAGATGACCAATAATGTACTATGAAGAATCTTATGAATGAAAATCCTCCTCCTTAGGATGGCTTCAAGCTAAACCTTTTGAGAAAGAAAGGCATTGACTGGAGCCAACTCTCATTCGACTAATTATTTGATCATGTGAGGATGTAACAATACTTTAATGCACCGTCTCATCATTATTCGTCGTATTTTATATATATTGAGTCCATCTAATATATTCTTTTAATTTTAGTTTATGACTATATTTTTAGATAGAAACATACAATCGTCCCCAATATGCTCTCAGTTTCACTGTGAGCTACAAAGGAAACGATAAAGAAAAGTTAAAGAAATAAGATTAACTCACGTAAATTTGTGAATATCTTTTCGATATTAGAGTTTAGAGTGCCGCACAGTGGTTCAGAATCAAAATCCATTGACCAAAATTCAATAACTTTTGTTCTAGTAAACATTTTTGAGTTCTATAGAAAATTGAATTTATACAAGTACCCAATGATTACTTTGAGATATGAATATTGAAATCGGACAATCGGATATATTTTAGAAAT
The DNA here is from genome assembly GCA_947397865.1 of Polietes domitor. NCBI lineage: Eukaryota > Metazoa > Arthropoda > Insecta > Diptera > Muscidae > Polietes > Polietes domitor. The sequence continues at coordinate 92,169 of CANDYM010000598.1, forward strand.
TAGCTCCAGATTGACTACTTTTTGTATTTTTCGATTTTAAAGAAAAGTAAAATTTGTGTTTTTATGTTTTTTAACATTAACGTTACAAAAGGACGAAATCGGTCCAAAGGGAAAATTTTTTCCCTCACATGGACATAAAATATCCCTAATAATCCCTAATATATAAAGCTTGATTTTTTGAATATGTATGCTTATGCCCTTACAGCAAAAACGTGCACCATAAAGTGATTCTTATACGTAGTGGGTGAAATGGGGTAAAAAGGGATAAAAATGGTACCTATCAAACGACAACAGCTGGAAACACGAAATTCAGTGTGTACATTCCCCTAATTGAGTAGAAACATAATCTAAAAGTATTTTTTCCAACTTCGGACTTTTAAGAGATAAAATGGGAATAGCGGCATAAAAATGGTACCAACCAACCAGCTGGCCCCAGAATAATGAAATTCGGTGTCTAAATTCCTCTGATTGCGTAGACACGTAAAATGAAGGGATTTTAGAAAGTCGTACATTTAAAGGGGTAAAATCGGAAATAGGGTATAAAAATGGTACCAACCAAATGGCCGCAGCTAGAATCATGGAATTCGGTGTATACATTGCTCTGGCTGCGTAGACACCAAAATAAAAAAGGGTTTGCCAAATTCATATTTTCAAGGGATAGAATTGGAACAGAGGGATAAAAATGGTACCAACCAAACGGCTACACCTAAAATAATGAAATTCGGTGTATTGATTCCCCTGCTTGCATATACATGTAAAATAAAGATATTTTAGAAAGTCCTACTTTTAAAGGGGTTAAATTGGGAAAAAGGGGATAAAAATGGTACCAACCAAATGGCAGCAGCTAGAATCATGGAATTCGGTGTATACATTGCTCTGACTGTGTAGACACAAAAAATAAAAAGGGTTTCCCAAATGCATACTTTCAAGGGATACAATTGGAACAGAGGGATAAAAATTGTACCAACTAAACAACTGCAGATAGAATAATGAAATTCGGTGTGTACATCCCTCTTATTGAATAGAAGGGTAAAATGGGAAAAAGGGGATAAAAATGATACCAGACAAATAGTCGCAACTAGTGTAATGGAATTCGGTATATACATTCCTCTTACTGCATAGAAACGCAAAATAAAAAGATTTTACCAAATTCTTACTTTATTTTGTTGCTTTTACTACAATAATGGATAGAATCATGAAGTTAAGTTATCTTTCACTGTGTACATGAGAGATAATGGATTTTCAAAATTTATACTCTTGGAATACAATAGAATAGAAATACAACCAACCAAACGGCTGTAGGTGAAAGTTCACCCACTTTCCCTCAATATTTAGGGTATTTATGCTCTTTTTAAAGACTGTTGCTTCTTATTTTATCTTTGAATTGACTTGAAGTTATATATAGATAAATATATTGGAAACCTTGCCTTATAAGCGTTGTTTAAAATAATTAAAATTTTATATTTATATAAACTTATTTTTATAATATTTAGGGTATCTTAAAGGACTATAATTACCTTTAAAATAAGCCATCATTCTTTGAATTGTGCCCACGCATATTCTCACTACTCCATTTTCAATATTGATACCTCGGCACGTTTTTCTTGATTTTCCAAATTTTCCAAAGGGGGGTGTCTTTGTAAAGAAAATTTCGTTTTTTTTTTCGTCTTCTACGAATCAAATATCTTATAGAGTTTAGTTATCGTACAAAGTTTCAACGAAATCGGAAATGGTGATGTAAAAAAAGTGTTCGGTTTGACATGGAATGATCGATATATAGATAAACATATTGGTAACCTTGCGCTATAAGCGTGGTTTGAAATAATAAAAATATTATATTTATTTATTATTATTTTTTTTTCAATATTTTCATTTGTTTTGGTTTGGCTATATTAAAAAAAAATACATTTTCCCGTCAATTTGCTTCTACGAAAATCGACAGCCGCTGTTGAAGGCAATCCATGATGGAGGGTGTATAAAGTGTATAAAGTTCGACCCGGCCGAACTTAACGCCGTTTATACTTGTTGTTCTTACGAATGAATCTTATCCTGTGTGCGGATAACTCGTCAGTGGAGCTTCTGATCTTTCATGATGTTCTCCATTTGTAATAATCCTTTTGATTTCTTATAAGGAGAATTTCTTTTTTCCAAAAACTTTTCGCATTCTGCCAGGCCTACCCGTGTAATTGCAATTAACGTTATGTGATACATAGACCGGGGAAAACAAATACAAACACAACCGCATCAATACAAAAACATATAAAAAATTTGCTGTCACTTTGCGCTCTCGGTACATTTTGATACGATACTCCAAGCTGGTGCTGATGGTCGGCACACAACTCTCGCATTGTTTGTCATAGAGGCTTCCCCATGTAGTCGTCTCCTTGGATGTATGGATGGAACACCATCATCAGTCTCAGCAGCAACAACAGCAGCAGCATCAACATCATTTGTCCGTAGCCCTTCTGTTAGAAACAAAAACTGCAAGACAGAGAACCCAAAAAAAAACAACAACATTGTTTGACATTTTTGACACAATATGTAATTGACACTCGCACTTGTTATATGAATCTTCTCTACTTTCGTCTAAACACACACATGCACACACGAGCAGGAGTAGTCAGCGGCGGAACGGAGGTGGGCGGAGGCCTTGTGATGAGTTTATGATTCTTTATTTTCCTCTTTTCCTTCTAGAGGAAGGTCTTTTATCATTCATTCTTGAAACAAGCAATCCGTCTTTTCTGTGTGGAAGCACGTCTTCTTATCTCAGTTTATAAGAGCAACTAGATGTTTCTGGTTCAATAAGGAGGAAATATCTAGTCCCTCATTAGATAAAGAAAGCAATAATTTCCTTCTGCAAGAAGCAGAGCAGGAATGCCTTCCCCAAGCTTTCTTATTGATGATTTGTAATCGAGAAAGAGGTTGTGTATAACTCGGATCATTTCGATGAAAGGAAGGACTTCTCATCCAGAAAGATAGTCAGGTATTTTTTAAAAAGAGCAGAATGATTGACTGTCCTAAGATTGGAAGCAAGAAAGCAATAATTTCCTTCTGTAAGAAACAGAACAGGAATGCCTTCCCCAAGCTTTCTTATTGATGATTTGTAATCGATAAAGAGGTTGGGTATCACTCGGATCATTTCGATGAAAGGAAAGACTTCTCATCCAGAAAGATAGTCATATATTATTTAAAAAGAGCAGAAAGAATGCCTGCCCTCCGAATGGAAGCAACTCCGATTTTTTAGATGATGCCCGATTCACAGGCAATGACAGAACTGGGAGTCTACATTCTGAGGAATTCGGGTTCATGAAGGCCCTCCAGAATCCCTCAATTTGTGCTTAGTTTCAGTTTTTAGTGTATTACACTCCGGCAGTGCGTTATGAATGTCATAACTTTCGCTCACATGATGGGTAGGTTGGTCCGTCTACCGGGGATGATGATGCTGATGGTGGGTCATGGATATGCGCTATGGTACTCCATGGTACCGGCTGACGGCAACAGCGATGATGGTGATGACTATGACGATGGTGTTGGTGATGTTGTTGATGCTGTTGAAAATGATTTATTTCATCACTTGTTATAACTAATGATAACAACATACCAGAGAGAGAGAGTCATCATCATCTTTAGAAGATTTTTAGTTATTGTTCAAGTGGTAGTGGCGGTGGTGGTGATGGCGTTGTTGTTCATTTCCTGATGATGGAGCTGTTGGAGCTCAATGGTTGTTACAAATTTGTTTGAATCTAGTGTCGGTGTTGATGGTGGCGATGCTTCCAGAATAGTCAGAGTGCTGAGTGGGGATGTGTAAAAGATAATCGATTTGTTGCTGATGACATGTTGTGTGCTCAGGGTTGATTTGAATTTTAAATTGGCATCGAGGTCAGCAACAACAGCAATTTACACTGTATCTCGGTACCTCTCCCTCTCTCTCACTCTGTGTAAGTCAATGGTCAATGGTGGAGTTGATGTCAAGTAAATGGGTTTGTGACAATTTGCCAGGAAAACCAATTAACTTGATATATGTATGTATAAATACGTGAGTGTGTGTTTTGTTCAGTGCATTGTTTTCAATCGTTGAGGGAGGTGATAATTTTTTTGCAAATGTTAGTTTTTTTCTGATATATCTAAATAGCCTTTGTTTAATTTCAATTTGATTGGCTTTGCTTGGATATATTTAATTAACGATGTTTATTTTAGAAATTTCAAATTAACAATTAAAAGGGGATTTAAATTCAGAATCGTATATGATCTACAACATGGAGTGTGTTGCACAGTAACATATTGGTAAAATTATATATATTTTTTATGCAAATTGCAATATTTGTATACTATCAACAAATTTATGTGTAATGTTTTAAATACATTGTGATGTTTCATTAGCGAAATATTGGCGAAAAAATTTCATTATTTTAAAAGCCACACTCATTTAAAATTAGAATTACCCAAAATTGGAGTAGCTTGTAAATAATAAATAGCTCTAATACCCTTCAAATGAAGAACATAAGAATGAAATTGACGCCGTAGTGTCCATTTTTGGAAAGAAATTGACATGATCTGGAAAATTTGATCAAGATACAGATTAAACAGCGGTAATAGGATGAATCGGCGGGACATTTGAAGGGGGCCTATATCAACACTTGAGGCCTGTGCCAAAACATGCGCCTATATATTTCTCATTCACGGTAGGTATTCCTAGTTGAAACATATAATGATATGCAAAATTTGATGAAGATCCGATGTAAGATGTAGTTTCTAGAGCTGCAATAGAGCAGAATGGGTTATACCAAAGTATGGCCATATGGGCATCTCCCAAACAAGTAAGGAAAGGATGGAGCCGACTATATGATACACTCCACTTTCTATCCGAATACAATTCAATTCGGTAAAAAAGTGAAATCGGGAAGGATTTTTGAATCATGTAAATATATGTGTTTGACAAAAAATATTAAATCGGAAAGGACATTTGTATGGGGTATATTGAAACCTGGAATGATGTGACCCGCTTTCACCATGTATGTTTATTGGTGAAATATAATATGTAAAGTTTGGCCAAAATCGGTTAAACATTCGAGAGCAACATTTGTTATATTTATATCTAAATCTGAACCGATCTTACCTACTTTCACCATAGGTGTTTTAGTTGGATTATAAGATGTTGTGCCAATTTTAATATGCGTTTTGTAGAGCGGAAAAAGTCAAATCGGGAGCGACATTTGTATGGGGGCTATATCTAAATCTGAACCGATCTTACCCACTTTCAGCATAGGTGTTTCTAGTTGGATTAAAAGATGTTGTGCCAAATTTAAAGAAAATCGGGTACAATATGTGGTTTCTAGAACGGAAAAAGTCAAATCAGGAGCGACATTTGTATGGGGGCTATATCTAAATCTGAACTGATCTTACCCAATTTCTGCATAGGTGTTTCTAGTTGGATTATAAGATGTTGTGTCAAATTTAAAGAAAATCGAGTACAATATGTGTCATTTAAAGCGGAAAAAGTCAAATCGGGAGCGACATTAATATGGGATATTATATCTAAATCTGAACCGATCTTACCCAAATTCTGCACAGGTGTTTCTAGTTGGATTATAAGATGTTGTGCCAAATTTAAAGAAAATCGAGTACAATATGTGGTTTCTAGAGCGGAAAATGTCAAATCGGGAGCAACATTTGTATGGGGCTATATCTAAATCTGAACCGACCTATTTTCACCATAGATGTTCCTAGTTTAAATATAAGATGGTTTGTCAAATCTGAAGACAATCTGATACAGTATGTGGTTTCTTCAGCGGAAAAAGTCAAATCGGGAGCGAAATTTGTATATAAATCTGAAGCGATCTGACCTATATTCACCATGGGTGTTTCTAGTGGAAATATAAGATGTTTCACCAAATCTGAAAACAATCTGACACAACATGTGCTATCTAGAGTGAAAAGAGTCAAATCGGAAGTGAAATTCGTATTTGGGCTATATCTAAATCTGAACCGATTTTCTTCAAATTAAATAGTGTTCGTCCTTGTCCCGAAAAACTTCATTGTGCAAAGTTTCATGTAGTTATGTCTACAATTGCGACCTGTATCGTGATTACAAGTATAGATGGACAGACAGACGGACGGACGGACATTGCTAAATCGACTCAAAAAGTGATTCTAAGTCGATCGGTATAATTAACAATGGGTCTATCTCGTTTCCTTTTGGGTGTTACAAACAAATGCACAAATGCATACTCTCGTGGAGTGTATAAAAACTAAAACAAATGAGAGTTGACACGGCACAAGTATTGCTGGATAACTATACCTGCACATACACATACTTACATATGCAACTCAATGAGATGCTGGTAAGATGGCATGTGTACTTTATTACTTGGTGCGATTTTTTAAACGCAAATTCGGCAAGTGAGGTGTGCTTCTCGTTCGTTTGTGAGAATAATTTCCTTAAAGAGGCCGGGTTTGATGATGAATAGTCGTTGCGAACGAACCCTTTAGACAGGGTGGAAATCATGATAGTGGTAGTCTGCAGCCAAGTAATAAAGGGTGTTTTTTATTGGGGTATAAAACTTTAAGTTGGCATCACTTTTTTAACTGGCGGCCATTTTGTCAGCTGTCAAGTGATTAATATTTAGTTTGGTTTGCCATTTCATCATGAACAGGTTGACAAAAGAACAACGCTTGCAAATCGTGCAAATTTATTTCGAAAGTAATGGTTCAGTTCGCGAAGTTCACCGCAAGCTCCGTCCATTTTATGGTCGACATAATCGTCCATCAGAGCAATTAATTCGGTTAACCATGGATCGTGTGATTTGACACCATTGGATTATTTTCATTGGGGATATGTGAAGTCGCTCGTCTACGCCAACAAACCAGAAACGTTAGGGGACTTGGAAGCCAACATTCGTGGCGTTATTGCCAACATACGGAAACAACTCGAAAAAGTGGTTGAAAATTGGACCTGTAGAATTGGCTATATTCGAGCCAGCCGCGGCGGCCACATGCCCGAAATCATATTTGAACATTAATGGCATAAAATTATCCTTCCAATAAAGCCAAATTTATGGACATTAAAACGATTTTCTTGTGTTTTATTTCAATTCGAAGTTCTATACCTCAATAAAAAACACCCTTTAAATGTCACCATGCCATTTGTAAATAAATTTGCATTATATTAAACATAGATGCAAAATGGTCTTGAACCAGGACAATATCCCAGTTCAAATCATTAAAAAAATCTATTTTGCAGCCCGTCGACATTGTCAGAGTAATGTTCACGCCGAATTTCATGATTATAGTTGCCACCATTTGGTCGTTACTAATTTTTTCTCTTTTTTTCCCACATTGATCTTAGAAGTACGAATACCGTAAGATCTCTTTATTTTTCGTGTTTGTGCTGTCAGAATCACATTTACGATTCTAGCTGCTACATATTTGGTCTGCACCATTTTTATCTCTTTTTGCCGTATTGACCATAAAAGTAAGAATTTGAAAATATTTTATTTTGCTCTTCTACGCAGTAAGAGGAACTTATAGACCGAATTTCTAGCTGTTGTCGTTGGAGTCGTACCATTTTTATCCCCTCACGTCTCGTTTTTCCCAAAATGTACAAATTTCAAAAAAATCCTTTATGGTAATGTTCACACCGAATTTTACGATTCTAGCAACCGTCATTTGGTCGTTACCAATTTTATCCCTTTTTTACCCATATTGACATTAGAAGTGCGAATACCCAAGGGTCTCTTTATATTTCTTGTTCGTGCAGCTTTACTCACATTTTACGATTCTAACTGCCGCCATTCGTTCGGTACAAATTTGGAAAAATCTTTTTATTTTGAACTTCTACGCACTAAGAGGAACTTATACACCGAATTTCAGGATTCTAGGTGCAGCAGTCAAAGAGCAATGTTCAAACCGTATTTTATGATTTTAGCTTCTCATTTGGTTGGTGCCACAAAATATATAAATATAGAAAAATTTCATTATGCTGCGCATCCATACTGTCAGTGGAGTGATCACACCGAATTTTATGATTCTAGCTTTAGTCGTTTGTTCGTTACAATTTTTTCCCCTTTCCCCAAATTTCGAAAAATTCATTTATGTTACGCGTTTATACAGTCAGAGGAATCTATACAATGAATTTCATGGTTCCAGCTACAACCGTTTAGTTGGTACCCCTCGTACCCCTTTTTCCCATTTGGTCACTAATCGTACGAACTTTGAAAAATGTTTTAATTTTGTTCTTCTACGCAGTAAGAGAAACTTATATACCATTATCATTATTCTATTATTATTATTTGCTTGATATCCCCTTCCTTGCCATAGTCAGCGAAATGTATACACCGAATTTCATAATTTCAACTTTAGCCTTCTGCTTGGTACCATTTTTATCCCTCTTTTTAAACCCTTACAAGTTTGAGTGCCGAAGGATCCCTTTATTTGGGTAGTCAGTGCAACGTGCATTCTTGCTGCAGTCTTTTGGTTGGTATCTCTACAGGCAGACAAATGTATATACCAAATTGCATGACTTCATCTTCAAACATCTGGTGGCTACTAATTTTATCCCTCTTTGTTAGTTTACCCTTAAAATGTACGGATTTTGAAACATCTCTTTATTTTACGTTGTTGCTCATACAAAGCTACGTATACACCAAATTTCATTATTCATTCAAAAAAATTCTTTTTGCGCGTTTATGAAGTCAGAGGGAAGTATACGCCGATTTTTTTTATCATTTTTTATACCCTACACCACGGGGTATAATGTCTTTGTGCATTTGTTTGTAACACCCAAAAGGAAACGAGATAGACCCATCGTTTATTATATCGATCGACTTTGAATCACTTTTTGAGTCGATTTATCGATGTCCGTCCGTCCGTCTGTCCATCTATTCTTGTACTCAAATTCAATTGTTGTTAGAACTAAATGAAACTTTTCACAACGAAGTTTTATGGGATAAGGACGAACGCTATTTAATTTGAAGCAAATCAGTTCAGATTTAGATATAGCTCCCATACAAGTTTTCCTCCCAATTTTACTTTTTCCGCTCTAGAAACCACATATTTCAACAGATTTTCTTCAAATTTAGCAAAACTAATTATATTTCAACTAGAAACAACTCTGGTAAAAATGGGCCAGATCGGTTCAGATATATATATAACTCCAATATAAATTTCGCCACAGAATTGATTATTTCCGCTCTAGAAATAGCATATTTGAACAGATTTGCTTAAAATTTGGCAAACCTGCTCATATTTCAACTACAAACATCCATGGTGAAAGTGGATCAAATCGGTTCAGATTTATATATAGCTCCCATACAAATGTCTCCTCCGATTTGACTCTTTCCGCCCCAGAAACCACATATTTTAACAGATTTACTTCAAATTTGGCTAAACAAATTATATTTCAACTAGAAATAGCTCTGGTAAAAATGGGCCAGATCGGTTCTGATATATATATATATATATAACTCCAATACAAATTTCGATACTGAATTGATTATTTCCGCTCTAGAAATAGATATTTGAACAGATTTGCTTAAAATTTGACAAACCTGCTTATATTTCAACTACAAACATCCATGGCGAAAGTGGATCAAATCGATCAGATTTATATATAGCTCCCATATAAATGACTCCTCCGATTTAATTCTTTCCGCCCTAGAAACCACATATTTAACAGATTTACATGAAATTTGGGAAAGCGTCTTATATTTCAGAAAACCTATGCTAAAAATGTGTTAGATCGGTTCAGATTTATATATAGCTCCCATTCAAAGTTTGTGTTCAAATTTTCTTACAAATACAGATAAAAGTATGTAATTTGTAATATAAACATAACAGGTTCAAATGACAAACGACCTTCTTATACCCTACACCACAGGGTATATTGACTAGGTGTAGGGTATCATATAGTCTGCCATGCCCGACTTCAACCTTACTTACTTGTTTCTATTTGACCCCTAAAAAGTACGAATTTTGAAAACCACCTATTTCGTTTTGTTTAGAACCTAACTATCTAGATTAAACATATGGAGGCTCCGTAATGGGTTGGGGATTTAAGGCGACATTGGTATTTAGACAGGACAATGATCGTAAACATACGCCAAGAATTCACATTAGACTTTTGATCACTCACCTTAGTCCCCAGACCATAACCCTCTTGCGTACCTGTGAGAACATCTTGTCAGAAAAATTAGAGGAAACGATATTCCCTTCCGAAGAGGACATTAAAAGATGAGCAAACAAATGATTTTCTTCATTTAATTTCAAAACCCATCATTTCTGATCATTCTACTCTCTGCCATCTTCGAAAACGATCTGCAAACATTCCTAATGGCTGTGCCGTGATGAATGTACTCGTTTGTCAGACCATAAAGGCAAAATAAAAAAAATATATTTGCGCATTTATTTTCTTAGATGCACAACATTTTATCACTTTAGTCAGACCATATAATTTGACGTTTAATTTGCACATACATTTCGTATTTTCAACAGCTACTCGAACAGCAACGACAACAACAGCAGCAACACTGTGAAAATATCCTAAGTTTAGGTGGGGGATTTACGACAGAAACAAATGATGGTTTTTAGCGATGCTTCTCGCACCACGCCTGTCTGCAACAACACGGAGTGTGAATGCAGCAGCAAATACAGCCAAACTTGCACTAATTAATACGCGCAACAATTGCAAAAACAATTTACAACATGTTGTAAAGACAACAAAATACAGAAACAGCAGCAGCAACAACAACAACAGCATGGACCAAACTACTAATTAATCTAAAAATATCAGCAACTCGTAAACTTACAAATGACTTTTCTACATATAAATCGTGAACTGGGGATAGATATTCATATTCATTTTTATTTTCATATCAACAACACAACACGATAAACTCAAATAGAAATGTGGCAGTTGGAAAGGATTATGCGATTTGTAAACTACTGTAGTTTACGAGATATACATCATATTTCAATATTTCATTGGTGACACTTCATGTGTACACTAATGTACTGGTGAGTGTGTTTACATGCATTCGTAAGCATATATCTGTCCATTGCATATTTCATTAATTACAAATGTCGTTCAGGATTTCGCACAGTGGTTTGAGGAGTTTTAATACCATCTCCTTAGCCTTTGTTAGTAGCCTTTGACTGTAGAAGAATGCCAGGTTAAATGGAGCAGACATTTCAGAACATCTTCCGTTTTTAACATAAATTGAAGAGTATATTTGGTATAAACAAGTAAAAACGGTGTTAAGTTCATATATACCCTCCACCATGGATTGCATTCCACAGAGGCTGTCGATTTTAGTAGAAGTCCAGTAATATTACAGGAAAATATATTTTTTTAATATAGCCAAAGCAAAACAAATTTTAAAAAATTTAAAATTTTAATTTTAAAAATTTTAAATTTAAAAAAAAAAAATTTAAAAATAAATATAATACTTTTATTATTTCAAACCGCACATACAAGGCAAGGTTACAAATACGTTAACACTATATATCGAAATAATAGTTCAAGTCAATTCAAAAAATAAATATTTTTATATTTATGTCTTCAAAAAAGCTTTAATATCATAAATATTGGTAGATAGTGGGTGCTACAGTTGGGTGTATTTTCATTCTATTTTAATTCCAAAAGTATAAATTTTGGAAATCTATTATCTCACGTACATAGTGCAAAATAACCTAACTTCATAATTCAACTAATTTTTGCCGTAAAAGTAAAAAATACAAATTTCGAAAAATCTTTTTGTTATGCATGTCTATGCAGTCAGACGAATTCCAAGATTCTAGCTGAGGCCATTTGCTTGGTACCATTTCTATCCCCTTTTTCCTATTTACCCCCTTAAGAGTACGACTTTCTAAAATCTCTTTATTTAAGTGTCTACGCAATAAGAGGCATGTTCACACCGAATTTCATCATTCTAGTAAGTCGTTTAGTTGGTACTATTTTTATCCCTCTGTACCCATTGCATCCCTTGGAAGTACAAATTTGTACAAAATCTTTTATTTTTCGTGGCTACGCAGTCAGAGAAATGTATATTCCGAATTTCATGACTCTAGTTGCGGTCATTTGGTTGGTACTATTTTTATCCCTTTTTTACATTTTAACACCAAAAAGTACTAATTTCGAAAAATCCATTTATTTTACGTGTCTACACAATCAGAGGAATGTATACACCGAATTTCATTATTCTAGATGCAGCCTTTAGGTTGGTACCATTTTTATCCCTTTATTCCCATTTTATCCCTTAAAAGTACAAATTTGGAAAAATACTTTTATATTATGAATCTACTCAATTAGATGAATATGTACACCGAATTTCGTGTTTCTAGCTGTTGTCGTTTCACCATTTCTATCCCTTTTTGCCCCATTTCACCACCAATATTTTCAGTACAGGAGTTTAAAGTTTTGAATCTTCACTGAAAATCAGGAGAAGGAGTTTTTTTGGAAAACTTTGCTACAGATTCCAAGGAAACGAATTTCTTTACTTAGTTGTTAACAAAAAATAGTTGTTTATTCTCGCAGTCAAAAGATATTATCGAAAAAGACACTTAGGCTCTTATGAATTGTTGAACGAAAAAGAGTCAAAAAGTTCAAGTTGACATGATATTTTAAAACTTTTTTTTTGTTTGGTGAAAGACCTTAACTCAATTTATGTTTATCAAAAAACGAAATTGTAATTCGGAATAAGAGCTTAACTCAAGTTAGGAAAATAAAATTGTTTCTTTGTTTTTTTGGATTAACGACATAAGTTGATTTAGGCAATGATGAAAAAAATAATGTTTATATTTATTGTAATCCTAAATTGACTTAGGCAGTTATGCCAAAACAGTAATTTAGAAAAATAACTTAAGCTATTAGGTTTTTTAGGATTAATTGCCATCCTAGAAGAGATATAAACATGAAAAATTTAGAGCAAATAAATTTAGATACGCTGAATACGATGGTGCTAATAACTCAATTGTGTCCTAACTCGAGTTAGGCTGTTAAGGGTTGTGACCACAGAAATATTCTAATATATTAGGGAATATTATTATTAAAAATTGTCCTTGTGAGGGAAAATTTTTTCCCTTTGAGCCGATTTCGCCCAGTTTCAACCCAACCGATCTACGACTATAAGACGTATTCATGGAAAATTTGGACGTCCTAGCTCTTTTAGTTTAGATGCTAGCGTGCTTTCAACAGACGGTATGGCTAGATCGTCTTAACATTTTATGACGATCAAGAATATATATATACTTTATAGGGTCTCAGGTCGATATTTCAAGGTGTTACAAACGGAATGGCAAAGTTAAGAGGTGGAGGGTATACAAATATAGCAAACATTTTGTAATCGGGAATTCTTGCTAATAATTATTTTTGTATTGACAATTTTGGAGTGGACGTTGGTCTAAACGATTCAAGAAGGACATTAGTCCCTTCCAAATTAAGTCTTCTTTACTATAGGAAAAAATAAATATATTTTATATGAAATAATGTTGTCGTGTTTTTGGAAAAAAACGTTAAAAATGGGAATGTTTTGACTATAGAAGTGCTCCACATAGGAACCATAGGACATAATAATAGTAATAAAATAATGATATCACAATGTTTAAAATACGAAACCAACCTCGCCAAAAATATTTTTGAATATTTTTGTTGGTATTTATGAGCACTAGCACTGAGCAAAATATATTTGCAGTTGGTACATTATTATACTTTTGACAGTCATTTCAAATTTGGATGGTCGCCTAAAACATATCAACTCTATGCATGTGAAATTTCGTCAAGATATCTCTTTCTATCCAAGATGCCACATATCCTGCATGACTACTGTCTGATACAACTACGATAATCTATATTTATCTAATAGATTTTAGCAACTGAGTTCGAAAACGATTATGAACATTAAAATATAATATCATCCCCAGTCCACAAAAAAAAAATAATATTTAACGCAATATTATTCAAACGCCCGATTTGATAAAAAACTGTTAATATGATTATCCCAAAACACCCAGAATATTATAGACTATTATTATATTGAGGGAATGATATGAATTATTAAAATTTAAAAGGCTTATTTATGGATCATATTTTTTAAAACAGTCAAAAATTCCAAATGTCTTCCCCTCGTATAAGTAAGTAATAGAAAATTGCATTATTATTATTTAATAACGACATTAATTCAATACATCAGCAATTTTCTATTAGACTAATGGCTATAAAATATAGCATATAGAAAGAAATTTTCCCTCTTTAGAACTTCAAAGTGTCAATATTGAGCCAACGATATCAACGAGATTTTAATACATTTAATTTATTTATTACTCCCGAAAGAAACTTCACATTAAAACAAGTAAGGAAACGCTAAAGTCGGGCTGGGCCGACTATATGATACACTCCACTTTCCAACCGAATACAGTCCAACTCGGTAAAAAAGTGAAAACGGGAAGAATTTTTGTATGTTTCCTAATCATAGGCTAATACGACCTGGTTCGATTTGTCAAATCGATAAGAACATTTGTATCGGGGCTATATCCAAACATGGAAAAATGTGACTAACTTTCACAATAAGTTCTTCCAGTTCAAATATAAGGTGTTATGCTCACTTTAAAGAAATTCGGTGAAAATTCGTGGTTTCTGGGGCGGAAAAGGTTAAATCGGGAGCGAAATTTGTATGGGAGCTATATATAAATCTGAACCGATATAACACATTTTTACCACAAGTGTTTCTAGTTGAAATATAAGATGTTTTGCCAATTTTGAAGAAAATCTCTTGTTATATGTGGTATCTAAAGGGAAAAGATTAAAATCGGGAGTGAAATTCGTATGTGACCTATATGTAAATCTGAACCGATCTGACCCATTTTCACTATGGGTGTTTCTAGGACAAATATTATATACTTCGCATAATTTGAAGAGGATCTGTTAAAATATGTGGTTTCTTGAGCGAAAAAAGTCAAATCGGGAGCGAAATTTGTGTGCGAGCTATATATAAATCTGAACCGATCTGACCCATTTTTACCACAGGTGTTTCTAGTTGAAATATAAGACGTTTTGTTAAATCTGAAGACAATCTGATAGAACATGTGGTTTCTAGAGCGGAAAAAGTCAAATCGGGAGCGAAATTTGTATGGGAGCTATATATAAATCTGAACCGATCTGACCCATTTTTACCACAGGTGTTTCTAGACGGAATATAAGATGTTTTGCCAAATCTGAAGACAATCTGATAGAACATGTGGTTTCTTATGTTTTGCCAGTTTTGAAGAAAATCTATTGTAATATGTGGTATCTAGAGTGAAAAGTGTCAAATCGGGAGTGAAATTCGTATGGGGGCTATATCTAAATCTGAACCTATTTTCTTCAAATTATATAGCGTTCGTTCTTATCCCAAAAAACTTCGTTGTGCAAAGTTTCAATTGGTTCTGGCTACAATTGCGACCTGTATCGTGATTACAAGAATAGATGGACAGACAGACAGACAGACGGACAGACGGACAGACGGACAGACGGACAGACGGACAGACAGACAGACAGACGGACATTGATAAATCGATTCAAAAAGTGATTCTAAGTCGATCGGTATATTTAACAATGGGTCTATCTCTCTTCCTTTTGGGTGTTACAAACAAATGCACAAAGACATAATACTCTCGTGGAGTGTATAAAAATTGCGAAAGTTTTTCAACGAAAAATTAGACATGAAAAATTCAATTTGTAACAATTCCCGGAAGTTACCGCATAAAATTCACGTGAATACGGGAATGAAAAATGGAGGAGAATACCGGAAAATCGTTCCCGGGAGAGAAAAATCTAATATGCATCGAATTTTATGATTCCAGTTGCAACCATTTGTTCGGTGCCAATTTTATCGCTTTACCCAATTTTTATCCTAAAAGTACGCATGTCGAAAGATCTCTTTAATTTTGCAGAGTTTGGCAGCAGTCAGAGCGACGTATAGCCACTTTCGCCAAACGAAGGAACATCTTCCCGTATCCCAGAACGGATGGCCGACAACAACAAAATAAAATGACTCCCAAACCACTGTATGATGGGGCGTTGTTCATTCGTGTTGTTATTTAGTTCATTTCCTGTTCATAATTACTGCAAAATTGTTTTTCTTTTGTATTTCACAATAGTTAATACACAATAATAGATACGTTTTTGTTAACCTTTAGCTTTAGTTTAACTGCTCACAGATGAAAGACAGCAAAAAATAAAGAGTTGCCTTTGTTCCAAGTACCAACACCACCACCACAGTCATCATAGTCGGACGTACTCGCTCTACCGTATGCAGAACTGGCCGGGCAGCGTTAGTTAGTTGGTTATACTCGTATTGTAATTTGCTTTTGTTTTTCCTCTTCTCTAATAACCGAAAGGTGTGTCTCTTTCATTTCTTTCCGAAATATGTGCCGCCCGAGTGTGTTTTGTTTATAACCAGGGGGGTTTCTTGGGTAAATGACGAACGACGGCATAACTTCAAATAAAGCAGCGCTCTAAACCGCCAACTTTCAATGTGAGGCGGCGCAAATAAATGGGTGTCAGGAAGGAAGGGACCGCGGTAAGTAGTCTTAGCTCATGGAACGTAACGTCCACAAGTATCACAGCCACATGCATACATATGTACGAGCCCTGTTTTAGGTTTAGTGTTTCTGCTTTGCTTGAGCGTTAGCGTAACTAAAGCGTCGTTTATAATTAACGTAATTAACGTAAAATTCAAAGTTGGAGTTGGTGTTGGTTGGCGTTGTTACGTCTCATTGTGACTGGCCTGAATGCGTGCAGAAAATTGTTTATCATATTTCATTCATAAATCTATCAGCTGTAAAAAAGGGGTGTTAGATTTCTCACCGTCAGAGCTTGGCAGCTTGGCTGACATCCAGCGGAAGGTTGGTTCTGACACCAAGATACCTCTACCTACGAGTCGTCCAACTACATACAATAACTGGGTGCGAATATTAATGTTGTTAATTGGCAGCCGGAAAAGCGGCCTTATTCGAGTGGAAACTTGTCTTTATTTTGACTGGCATAGGCATACAGCTGGCATAACATTATGTTAAACCAATATCAAAATAATCGAGCTACTACAAAGCGTTGTGAAAACTGATAATCTCCGTTATCCGGCAATTAAACCTTTTCTGGTTAGCGGGTGGAGAGACGAATGACGGCTAATTTTGAAAGTAACTTTTTGTTATTCATGTGTATTAAATCAAATTAAATAAATTGGAAAATATATTCTAATCTTATATTTCAATAGGAGTTTTCTAACCGGAAAATGCTAGAGTTCTAGCAAGTTATAATTAAAATAAGTTAGACTTGGTTGAAGCCGATTCCCCCTACATATTCATTCATATTAAATCATATTAAATAAATTAGAAAATATATTCTAATCTTATATTCCAATAGGAGTTTTCTAACGGAAAATGCAGCAAGTTATAATTAAAATGAATTAGAGTTAGTAGAAACCTATACCCCACTTACATCATATACTAGGCCGTATCGTCAAGATACGCGATTTTTAATGACAAGCCTCAAAGTTTTAAAATTCCAATGTATCTAAATACCGTTTGAAATGTTTGCATATTGTGATAATAAGTCGTATTGTCCTATATATAGTTCAGTTTCCTGTGAATTCGTTTATAACCAAAGCTAAATGACGCTTGCAAAAGTAAGAAAGTCTTTTGGCTCTAATGTGGTAAAAAGTTTAATAGGGACGTGGCTATAATGAAACAAGTTAAATTTTTTTGTGGATGTGCGCTTAAATGTCCATATCGATCCATTTGATATTTTTAGTATTTTAATAAAAATTCTAATTTTCGCCGATGATACCTTAAATTTTGGGAATATTAGGCAATTATGAGGACTATGACGAACATTTTATATTCATGCTAGTTTAGGAGTTGTCGCTAAAAATTGAGAAGATACTGACAATATTTGTGAAAAAACGTTTTTTCTCGCACTGAAAAAAACTCATAAAATAAAAAATATATATATATTTTTATTTATTACCTATTATTGTGACGATTGCTATAAGTAAGAAAATGAAAAAAAATATATGTTTCTAAACAGCGCTTTTTTCTTCCACAAATCTTAACAAGTACAAAACTAAATATTTTGTTTACGCCTTATTTTCTAATAAATGGAATCCTAATGGAGAAGACAAGGCCTATTGAAGCAGATGTATTAATAAATCTGGAAGTGATAACCTTAATTTTTGATGAACCTCCAGTGGTGACATAGTCACATAGACTGATGTTTTGTTTTTCCAAACACTCTGAAGCCCAATCAACCCAACTTCATTGTCGTATGTCAGTTGGATCTATGGTCTCCAATTATTAGGACTTTTGAATTATTCGTTAAATTATTATTTGCTGTTAATAATGACCTTTGGATTTTTTTCGATTAACCAATTAATCGATCAATTCAAATAACCAGTGTTTTTAGATATTTATTTGTCGATTTCAGTATTTTTGTAACCTCACACTACAGAGTAGAAATACCCTCCAGCATTGATTGATTTCCAAAGAGGCAGTCAATTTTCGTAGAAGTGCAATGCTGCAATTTTTTAATATAGCCACACCAATAAAATTTTAAAACAATATAAATATTTAAAATTATACTTCAAGTCAATTCAAAAAGTGAATTTAAGGCTGCAATATTTAAAAAGTCTTAAATACCCTAAATATTGAGTGGGTGCGATAGTTTGATCGATTGTATTTGTAAGAAAATATGAAAAAAACTTTGAATGGGAGCTATATATAAATCTTAACCGATCTAATACATTTTTAGCATAGGTATTCAGAAATATAAGACGCTTTCCCAAATTTGATGAAAATCTGTTAAATGTGTGGTTTCTAGAGCTGAAGGAATTAAATCGGGGAGTCATTTATATGGGAGCTATATAAATCTAAACCGATTTGACCCACTGGATGATTGTCAATAGTTGAAATATGAGCTGGTTTGCCAAATTTAAAGCAAATCTGTTCAAATATGCTATTTTTAGATCGGAAATAATCAATTCAGTGTCGAAATTTGTATTGGAGCTATATATATATATGAACCGATCTGGCCCATTTTTACCAGAGATATTTCTAGTTGAAATATAACATGTTTTGCCAAATTTGAAGAAGAGCTGTTAAAATATGTGGTTTTTAGAGCGGAAAGAGTCAAATCGGAGGAGACATTTGTATGGGATCTATATATAAATCTGAACCGATGTGACCCACTTTCGCCATAGATGTTTGTAGTTGAAATATGAGCTGGTTTGCCAATTTTTAAGCAAATCTGTTCAAATACGCTATTTCTAGAGCGGAAATAATCAATTCAGTGTCGAAATTTGTATTGGAGCTTTATATATATATATGAACCGATCTGGCCCATTTTTACCAGAGTTGCGTCTAGTTGGAACATAAGTAGTTTTGCCAAATTTGAAGAAAATCTGTTGAAATATGTGCGTTCTAGAGCGGAAAGAGTCAAATCGGAACGTATGGGAGCTATATATAAACCTGAAACGATCTGGCCTATTTTTACCAGAGCTGTTTCTGGTAAAAATATATGACGTTTCGCCAGATTGTAAGAAAATCTGTTGAAATATGTGGTTTCTAGAGCGGAAAGAGTAAAATCGGGAGTAAAATTTGTATCGGAGCTATATCTAAATCTGAACTCATTTGCTTCAAATTAAATAGGGTTCGTCCTTATCCCATAAAACTTTGTTGTGCAAAGTTTGATGTAGTTCTTACAACAATTGCGACCTGGACTTTGATTACATGAATAGATGGACACGGACGGACGCACATCGTTAAATCGACTCAAAAAGTGATTCTAAGTCGATCGGTACAATAAACGATGGGTCTATATCGTTTCCTTTTGGGTGTTAGGTGGTGGGTTAGGTTATAAACACGCTTAAATCGTCCATATTATTATGGGTATTTTCAGTCCTTGTGAGGGAAAACTTTTTTCCATCTGGACCGATTTTCTGGACAGAAGTACACAGATTTCTTAAGTATCCTTAATTAAGCAATATATCTGCCGAAAGCTCCTGGTTACTTTTTTTCAAATCCGTAGAGAAAGTTAAAATCGGCTGATAACCAAAGGAACGAAAAACCGCTAAATCAAGATTTTGGTGATGTCTGGCAAATTTCAAATACAAATTCCTGTCTACTCAGAGATTTCTACTTCATTCTATTTTAAAGCACTGTGTAAATAGACCACTCAATGCCGATAAAACATATGCAAACTTGAAGTAGAAATTCTGAAAAAAATTCATGGAAAAGTCTGCAAAGGAATGAAAAACCGCTAAATCAAAATTTTGGTGATGTCTGACAAATTTCAAATACAAATTCCTGTCTACTCAGAGATTTCTACTTCATTCTATTTTGCAGCACTGTGTAATTAGACCACTCAATGCCGATAAAACATATGCAAATTTGAAGTAGATATTCTGAAAAAATTCATGGAGTACAGGCATGCTTTCCATATGGCAGTACGTGTTAACTTGCAATGGTGTAAGCCTGCCTTTACAGTCCTGCTAGTAAGCATGTGAATCCCCTCTTTATGTTGTAGGGCCTTCCGCCTTTCAAACAGATGCTCTGAATACTGATTGTGTGACAATTTTTACAGATAGTTGATTTTATTTCTATGCAGCTTTATTTCTTCATTGCCCTTTTTACCTTCCGGAAGGGGCAACGTTTTGTGTGCTTCATCTTGATATTGAAATTTGAAATATCCTACTATTGAATTTTTGACCGAAAAAACATAAATTCGCATAAATAGCCCTCAGCCTTAAGAAATGTCGGTGTTCCGGTGGCGGGCAAGTAGGTCAATTGTCACAGGTAGTAAAGTCCATATTAAATTACACGATCCACAAAAAAAATAACTCCCACTTTCTTAATGGCCTCGAAGTCCAATTAGACTAGATCTCATTTACAACACTTACACGAACATTCCACTATGATTTACAGCCAGTTATGAAATTTCAACAATAAATTCTAATAAGACCAATAAAACACGGACACTCAAAACCGCCAAATTACAAATTACACAACACCAACACCAGAGGTCTCCGTCAGCCAGCCAGCCCGACAGACATGCAAAAGAAGAAGAGGCCCATAAAAAATTCTTGTAAATCATGTTAATGAAGAAAAAACGAACGAACGAGTGAACTCTGTCTGGTTGTCGCTTATCATACGGCAAAAACATATGTTGTAACAAATTGAAATTAATTAAAATTTCTATTTTTCCATCTCTCTCCCTCTTTCGCTTCATCTAAAATAGAATAGTTTGAACTATATACATATATTATTTACAATAAAAAAAAAAAAACAAAACATAAATAACATAGATACTGGTAAACATAGATACATCATATCAAAATCAATTTGAACATATCACGAGATGACAGACAGAAGAAGACCATCGTCATCGGAATCATGCAGCCCAGCACCATCACCATCATCCGTATGAAATCGAGCTCTCAACTATGGCCAGGCATGCTACCACTGAAGAGCATGATGCCGATGATGATTATAATGGAAATAGATGATGTTTTGATGTTTGTTAGTGCGTATTGGTGCCCCAATGAAAATGATGAAAGTTGTAAATCATTAGAGTCTGCATATAAAAAACACATATTTCTGGTTTTTAGTTTTTATTTTGGCGTTAACAAGAAGTAACGGTAATTATAAAGCACAAAATACACGAACAGATATCTGTCTGTCTATCTGTCCGTCTGCCCCGAGTTCTAGTTTACAACCATCATTGAGCATTGCCAACACCAGCAGATGAAACATCATAGAAGGGCGCCATGCTGCACAGTGGCTCCAAAGAAAATTGTCTATATTCATATTCGTGGTAGATTGTTTCAAAATCATATCTGCTTGTCTGAATTTACAAGACACCCAGCAAGTTTTTTAAAATTGTTTCTTTTTCAGTTGTAGATCGGTTGGGATTGCAAATGGGCGAAATCGGTCCACAGGGAAAAATATTCAACGGAGACCCAATAAATTATATATATTCTGGGTCGTGGTAAAATTCTAAGACGATTTAGCCATGACTGTCTCTATGTCTGAAAGCACCAAAAACTTAATTTTAGCTGGCCACACGGTACGAAAAGGGATAAAAATGGTACCAATGGTAGGACAAGAGCTAGAAACATGAAATATGGAATGTACATCCCACTAATTGCGTAGATAAGTACAGTAGAGGGATTTTTCAAAATTCGTACTTTTAAGGGATACAATTGGAACAGAGGGATAAAAATGCTACCAACCAAACCGCTGAAGTTGAAATCATGAAATTCGGTGAATACAATCATCTGACAGCGAAGATGCGAAACAAAAATATTTTTTTCGAAATTTGGAAATGGGGATAAAAATAGTACCAACCAAACGGCCGCAGCTATTATAATGAAATTCGGTGTGTACACTTCTCTGACTGTGGTGATGCGAAAAATAAAGAGATCGTTCGATATGCGTCAGATAATATAAATGTGATTAAATTTGGCAACATTCAAAGAGCTAAAATCATGAAATTAGGTGTGTATATTCCTGTAACATATTGGATCTTCAATATTAGAACTTTTTCTATCAAAATGGTACAGAAATTTAGACTGTAGCTGGAATCAAGAAATTGCAAATGAGGAAAATCAGGTTTGAAGGTTGTTGTTTCTATCCAATAATATTTAGGGCACATTATTGAAGATTGCTGCCTATTGTTCTCTTTTTGAGTCCACTAGAAGTTTTATATTTATACATAAGTATTATAATAATGCTGCATCACAATTTTACTAATATGGTAGTGCACTTCTATGTGATGTTGACAGCCTCTAATCTGCCGGTAATGCTGTGGAATACACTCCGTGGTGAAGGGTATATAGGATTCGGCCCGGTCGAACTTAACGCTTTTTTACTTGATTTGAATATGTCTGCGTATATTTACTTGATACTTGGGTGGGAATTCCCTTTTTTGCATTAACGCGCAAAAAAGGAATAACAAGTAAAAAGGCGTTAAGTTCGGCCGGGCCGAATCTTATATACCCTCCACCACTGAGTGCATTCCTCAGTATTACCGGTAGATTAGAGGCTTTCGACTTTACAAATAAGTGAAGTAACATATTTTGAAAATTGTGATATTTTTAATGCGCATTGCTATATTTGTTTACTATTTCAAAATATAAGATCTACTTATTATGAGCACTGATTTAAAGAAATATCATTGCTTCGTTAATATAATATTAATAATCTACTACTATATAATCATAAAGTGAACATGAGGGAGCAATCTTTAAAAATGTACTCTAAATATTGGGTGTATTGTCAGTCGTCATTAGAGCCGATTTCTCCCATATTGGATTGGATTTTAAAAATTTGTACATTTGGAATTAAAATAGGATGGAAATGCAACCAATCAAACGGCTGTAGTTGGAAATGCAGCCACTAACGCATAATATTTAGGGTATTCAAGCTTTTTTGACGATTGCTGCTTTATATTTACTTTTAGAATTGACTTGAAGTATTATTTTGATATATGTGCCAGTTAGAATGACAGTGGTCTAACTTTATCCGTGCTGAGATATGCAATGGTTTATGTTTGAGTCAATTGAAAAATATTTTTCCATCGAAGCACAACATTATTTCTTTGAATATCCTACCACTATATCGAACTTTTATAAAAAAATCGACAACGTTGGTACCTCCAAGGGAACCATTACTTTCAGAGGATTTTAGAGCACTTTCATTCTTCTCAAAATTGAAAAAATTAAACAAACAAAATATTTAATTTTTTTCCAAAAGTAATATTTCCTTACCAAAAATGAAAGAAAACACAAAATATTTGATTAAAAAAATAAAATAATATATAAATATTTACAGGTTGTTCGTGTAGAAACTTTTTATTGAAATTATTATTTACTGGGATATTGTCCACTATATTGAAGCTACTTGTATCCACTTGAAAAGACTTTTGACATGGTCGAAATCATGATCGTGGTAGTCTGCAGCCAAGTAATAAATGTCACCATGCCATTTGTAAATAAATTTGCATTCTATTAAATATAGATGCAAAATGGTCTTGAGCCAGGACAATATCCCAGTTCAAATCAAATATTGATTACAGACCAAAAAAATACAAACGAAAAAAACTAAAACAAATGAGCGTTGGCACGGCAGAAGTATTGCTGGGTAACTATACCTGCATATACACATACTTACATATGCAACTCAATGAGATGCTTGTAAGATGGCATGTGTACTTTATTACTTGGTGCGATTTTTTAAACGCAAATTCGGCAAGTGAGTTGTGATTCTCGTTCGTTTGTGAGAATCATCTCCTTATAGAGGCCGGGTTTGATGTTGAAAAGTCGCTGCGAAGCCACTTGAAAGACTTTTGACATGGTCGAAATCATGATCGTGGTAGTCTGCAGCCAAGTAATAAATGTCACATGCCATTTGTAAATAAATTTGCATTCTATTAAATATAGAAGCAAAATGGTCTTGAGCCAGGACAATATCCCAGTTCAAATCAAATATTGATTACAGACCAAAGAAAATACAAACGAAAAAAGAACTAAAAAAATTATTATTTACTTTTCAAATAATTGCATATTAATATGTTATTCAAATTATCTGAATCACTTAAAGTGGATATTATAAATAAAAAATGTTCGTTAGTGTGATTTAGACCACTTTCAAACTAACACTAAAGACAATGTTGGTGTGCAAGAAATTAGAAATGTCATTGTAAGAGTAAATGTCAAAAATAAAAATTGTTAAATTAGAGATATGATCAAAGTAAAGAGAAAAATTAGCATATCTCAATTTTTTTGATTTTTTACTTAGACCGCTATAAATTAAATTAAATTATATATGTGCCAGATAGTAGCACATATATAATTTAAACATATTTGTAGCCTTGCCTTATAAGCGTGGGTTAAAATAATTAAAATTTTATATTTATTTATAAAATTATTTTTTTATTTATTTATAAAATTATTTTTTCAATATTTTTATTTGGGTCCTATACTCTTTTTTACCGACTGTGTGATTTTGGAGGTGGTGGAATAGTGCGTTCTATATTTTGCAATTTTTTCAAAAAACATAATTTCAGAATATTTGTTAGAAAATTAATCAAAACGGATATTACTTAAATAGTTTATTAAAATAGGTTGATGAAAAAACTTATATTTTAAAAATTTTTGTAAAAAAATATAATTTTCCACTAACTCCTTTTTCTTAGATATTTTATTGTTAATATCTTCTTTTAATAAATTAATGAAGTAATGCTATTCTGATGATTTTTCAATAGAAATTTCGGTATTGGTATTTTTTTCCTTTGACACCACTGTACCACCGATTGAATGCATTTCCTATGGACATTTCATTCATATATTCGATTTTAAATGCATAGTTTTCTTGTTTTTAGAGAAAACTAAACTTCACAAACTTTTGTTGGCTTCCACAACTAATTGAGATTTATGGTTTATTTTGATAAGATTTTGTTTCCACTTTTGAAATGAAATCTCTTTGGGTTGTCAGAAAAATTTATGCTAAACAATAAAAACTATGTTTCAACAGCTTATCGCTTATTGTGGCCATAAACACCCACCCATTTTTTTGTGTCCACACACATTCACATTTACAACTCTCCCCGAGTCAAAGTTTAATTCCATAGAATATTTCCCGGGCTTAGTTTACACATTACACGTACTGTCTGTCCGCTTGCCTGTATGTGTCATTTACACGCCATTCATTGTTCATTCAAAGTTGGCATTTTCCCCATCATTCCAGCCTGTTCATTACAAAAGGGTTAACTACAGTTTTTCAATGGGTTTCTGTTCATTGTACATTTGTTGTTTTTTTCGTTTCGTTTCCGAGGAGACTGCCATTAAACACAAATAGTCATTCATCATATTTTGATATGAATGTTTTATGGATATTTAACATTATGTTGAATGTGGAGAGACAAATTATTGTCATCAATCACAATTAACTGGGAGTTTAACAATAGCAACAGAGAAAAATACTTTAAAGTTGCGAAACAATTGAACAAAAAAAACGCTATAAAAATTGAAATGGAAATGAATCAGAATCTAAACATGCAATACATATTTATGCATGTCGTGGGTGAGCTATTATGTTCTTATTTATTACAATCCACTTGAGCAAGTGGCAGCCAATTCATTCATTTCTTAGCGGCTGACCGAGTTTAGGCTCCCGAGAGAAATTCAGAGGAAAGGCGACAATATTACAAATAACTATTACCAATTTAGAATTTTTTTAATGCAAGTCGAAAGAAATCCTCAAAGAACATGGAAAACCAAAATTCCAAGTCACTTGGCAGACGAAAAGGACAATTTGTCAAAAAATGGCCCTAAAGGTAGGAATTTATACAGGAATTCTATGATAAATCAATGAGAAATTTTCGAGGGTCTTGCGATTTTGATGAAAATTGATGAACTAATTCCAAACATTGCTGGACCAATACCAAACATTTTTTAGACGATATGATTTTGAAAAATTAAGTGTGAAATATTAATTGTCAAGGCACGGGATCTTTTAGCATCTATATTTTATAGAAAGACAAGATTGTTTACATTATTACTTGGCTGTCCACTACCTTTACATTGATTTTTAACCCGTGACCGCCCTCATCAGAAGGATTTGCAGCGATGTTTCAACACAATACCCGAACTTTTTAAGTCACAACATTCTCCCAAACGAGCGAGAACCTCAATTCACTTTTCCAACATCAAGGATAATAACAAGTAAAAAAGCAAACCATTGTCATCTTTCAAGTTTATCATCGTACGTATATCGTCGCTTGAAATACAAAAGGACGTAACAACAAAAAATCTCAAATCGAGTTTTGTATGGATTATAGTACATTTGACTCAAATACACAGTATTATTCAATTTTAAACTTCTGCGTCACGAAATAAAGATTTTATAATCTTATTTCATAAAAATAGCTATATTTTGACTCCTACAAATAAATTTACATTATTTATATATTTACATTACTAACTTTGAAATTGAACAGAGAACTTATGAAAAGGCAGTTTTAGGCATTTTGCATTTCAGGTGTCGGTATGGCCGTGTGTGTATATTAGGCTGCACTACGAAAAAATTTCTACGGTCACCCCCAAAAATGAAGATGGGATTGTTTAATGATGAACTGCAAAATATTTCGTCGCTTCTGAAAACACCTCATAATATCAGGATTTTTACCACGTAATTCCTTACTACTACATTTTTGTCTAAAATTTTCTGAATGAATTTTTTGACAGTAGATTAATACAAAAAATGATGATTTTTCAAATCCTAAATTTCCAAACTAGAACGCGCGATTCCATTTTATGGTCAGTTTAATCGACCCACTGAAGCGGCTATTCGAGTTATTGTGACTAAATTTCGCACCAAATTTACATTGTTGGACATTAAACCACCAACACGCTTACGTAGAGTGCGAACTGAAGAAAATATCGCAGCTGTATCGGCCAGTGCCTTGGGCCTATGTTGTGCCTCTGTTATTCAAAAACGTTGAAATGCCAAAATTGGACTAAGCGGATGGACCATTTGAGGTGCAGTCAAGGTCAACATTTGCATGAAGTAATCAAACATTAAATTATATGGACCGTACTATCGATTCAAATAAAGATTTCATGAATTTTTCTGCATTTTATATGTTTTTTTGAAAAACTTTCCTATAGCTTTTAAAAAATCACCCTTTACAATCCACCACGGATTGCTTTTCACAGAGGCTATCGATTTTCGTAGAAGTGCAGTAACAGTACAGGAAAATGTAATTTTGTAAATACCAAACAATTTTTTAAATACAAACCAAAATAAATAAAAATAAAACAATTTTATAAATAAATATAATATTTTTATTGTTTCAAACCACGCTTAGAAGGCAAGGCTACCAATACGTGTATGCTAAATATATGTATATCGAAATAATACTTCAAGTCAATTTAAAAAGTTAATATAAGACAACAATCTTCAAAAAATCTTAAACACAGCAGTTGGTTATATTTCCATGCCATTTTAATTCCAAAAGAATAAATTTTGAAAATCCATTATCTATCACGTATGCAGTTCAAGATAACAAATCTATTTTTGCAGTAAAAGTAAAAAAGTACGAATTTGAGAAAATCTTTTTATTTTTTTATTTATTATGAATTACAATACAAAGTAAATTTATATTCTAATTTTGGGTCCACGGATTGAGCCGACAGACCAGAGCCTCTTTTGGAAATCTAACCCACGACTCCCACGCTGATAGCCGAGCGCGCTACCAACTTGACTACCGGGGCGCTCAAAATCTTTTTATTTTGCGTGTCTATGCAGTCAGAGGAATATATACACCGAATTTCATGATTCCAGCTGCGGTCATTTGGTTGGTACCATTTTTATTCATTTTTTCCATTTTACCCCTTTCTAAAAGCTCTGTATTTTCTTGTCTATGAAATTAGAGGAATATATACACCGAATTTCATCATTATAGCAGTAGAGGTTTAGTTGGTACCATTTTAATCCCTCTGTTCCCATTCTATCCCTTGAAAGTACGAATTTGGAAAAACAATTTATTTTTCGTGTCTACGGAGTCAGAGGAATGTATACTCCGAATTTCATGACATTAGCTGCAGTCATTTGGTTGGTACAATTTGTATCCCCTTTTTGTATTTTAACCCCACAAAATACGAATTTCGAAAAATCCCTTTATTGTACGTGTCTATTCGATCAGAAGAATGTAAACACCGAATTTCATTATTCTAGGTGGAGTCGTTTGGTTGCTACCATTTTTATCCCTCAATTTCCATTTTACCCCTTAAAAGTACGAATTTGGGAAAAATAATTTTCTATTGTGTATCTATTCAATTAGAGGAATGTACACAAACCGAATTTTGTGCTTCTAACTGTTTTCGTTTGATATGTACCATTTTTATCCCTTTGGTACCATTTTTATCCCTCTGTTCCCATTTTACCCCTTAAAAGTACGAATTTGGGAAAAATAATTTTCTATTGTGTATCTACTCAATTAGAGGAATGTACACACCGAATTTTGTGCTTCTAACTGTTTTCGTTTGATATGTACCATTTTTATCCTTTTTTGCCCCATTTCACCCCCTACGAATAAGAATCACTTTATGGTACACGTTTTTACTATAAAGGGTATTCCCTTATTTGCATAGCAAATATCAAGCAAATATAAAATAAATGAAATGAATGATATTTTCAGTCCTTATGAGGGAAAAAATTTTCCCTCTGGACCAATTTCGCATTTATGGAAAATTTGGACGTCCTAGCTCCTTTCGCTTAGAGGCTAGCGTGCTTTCAACAGACGGATGGACGGACGGAAAAAATGGTCAATATTTCAAGGTGTTACAAACGGAATGACAAAGTTAGTATACCCCCATTCTGGATTAAAAAATCCCCGATTCAAATCCTGGAACTTCTGAAATCCCTTATTTCAGTGCCACAATACAAAAAAACAAGTTAAATATTACTAAGCCACATTTGTCCACTAACTTACTAGATCGCTATATTCTGAAAATTGTGAATTAAACGCTTATTGTTCGAAAATAAAATGCTAAAGAAGAGTTCTGAAACACCTTTTTTCTTCGACGCCCATTATTTATCCATCATGAGCAACACAATCTATATAATCATGAATATAAACATGATTCTTCATTCTGCTATTTTACTACAT
This sequence comes from Polietes domitor, assembly GCA_947397865.1. Lineage (NCBI taxonomy): Eukaryota > Metazoa > Arthropoda > Insecta > Diptera > Muscidae > Polietes > Polietes domitor. The sequence goes on from CANDYM010000598.1 coordinate 121,861, forward strand.
TAACATTTTTTGAAAAGTAACTCCTCCTGGCAGATGCACTTACTGCATTATTTCCAATCCTTCAACGATTTCTATCATTTCATCTGCCTTTTTTAGTTCATTTTATAAAATATCCTTTTTTGCCCTTAAATTCCAACTAATTAGTTTTGCTTAATCATCCTTAAATACCAAATCAATTCTGCTCCATTTTTTTCGTGAGATCACCAAAAACCCTTTAAATAGTCCTGCCATGCTCAAACCGAAGGAAAGTAAATAACCGAAATGAAATAAAATTATAAATGTCATGACATACTTAAGAAACCAAATACTGTGGTACAATATTATACGATTATCCTTTTTCAGAGAAGAACAGGTACAAACACATCCCCATCTCCATCCACATACAAGAAATTCCTAGAAGAAGAAAACACACGTCGATTCGAGCGGTGGACACAATATATTCGTTGTTATTTGAAGGACTACAAATAATCTTATTTAAGGTTTAATGGAAATAATAAGGACATCATTATGGCTTTTGGTGTAAGGAGTAAGGAGGATTCAAAGGCAAAATTTTATACAGTTGATGGTGGAGTAGTTTTTTTGTGTACTTCACAATGTTTGATAGGATTCTTGAGAGAAGGAAAGGGCGAGCGAGCGAGAGTGATAGAAGGACAAGTACTAATGATGACACAATTTTCTGAAGGGTTCCATTTGTCTGTGGTATTTTGTAGGACCTGATAACTTATCAAGATGTAACAAAGTTATAAAAAAGAATTTTATGAGTGGTAGATAAGGATCAGGATAAGGCGTCACACATACATGTGTACCTACAGACGTGTGCATAAGGACACACACACGCTTACAGGTATTCCTCGTTCGGTGGCACAAACATGCCTATGAGAGAGAGAGACTTGCGTCATTGATGGCAGTGGCTGTCCTATCCCAAGAGGCTTAACTATGCTACCGCAAATATGAGGGTTATCTTCTTTTTATGATTTGTGTTATCCGTACAACCTAACGGACTTGTCAAAATAAGCACTGCGCCCCCTCCCCTGCCGCAACACAAATATTACGGTTATAACTTCACTCATTTCGCCCTTAAGACTCGTCCTCACAGTGTTAACACAATGAAGGCGGTGTACCTAGTTTGTTGTCGTGCTAATACCAGGATATGTGTTGCTTTATTTTACGGCATGCGAGCAGGATGACGACGACAACGATGACCGTTATATATTTTAACAAACCTTTATGTTTACGGTGATATCATCTTCTTCATCATCATCATCATAATCGTGCATTGCCATCTCCTTCACAGCTCCTGATAGTGGTCATATTTTATTAAGGGTCACCACTCCACCGTTCACGGGCTAGCTGCTTCCTCGCATTCATTTGGTTTTCATACCTACAGATTTATCTTTGTATTCGCAAGAAGGCAGCAAAATGTAAAATGGTAATTTAAACTTTTCGCGGGTTGTGTTTGCAATTCCATATCCTTTTACTGGCTTTGATTTCGTGTAACATGCACAACTCTGCGACTACAGAGTGGTATGTGAACGTGAATAACAGAAACCCCCCTAGTGTGGTCTCTCTTTGTAAAGAAATTAAAATATTTTCTGTTTTTCGTTAAGAAACGATTATCTTTTTCTATAATATTTAGCAGAGAGAAGGGTTGCCATTAGGCTATCGGAAACGGAACAATAGGGCTGGGATTACAAGCTGCGATAACAAAAACGTTAATAAAACGTTTTTCACTCAAAATAAAAAAAAATTGTTCATATTGTCGCCAACAACAATAAACATAAATATTTATATATTAAACAATTTTTTTTTTTTTTCAAAATAATATTAAAAAAAATATTGACTTTTTTTGGACTTAGCCTCGACAACCATAAATTTGACTTACACTGGATAATTACCCAGGTTAACTCCAACATTTTTTACATAAAATTATTTTTCAAAATTTGTTGTGATATTGCCGTTGGCGAAATTTTAAAATTTTAGTTAGGTTTTCGTTATGGCAGCTAGTTATCCAGTCTTAAAAACAGCACAAATATGGCATAAAAACTGCCTAAATGAATAACTGAATAATTTTATAATAAAAATAAATAAAAAACTATACCTGCATATACACATACTTGCATATGCAACTCAATGACATGCATGTAAGATGGCATGTGTACTTTATTACTTGGTGCGATTTTTTAAAGCGCAAATTCGGCAAGTGAGTTGTGCTTCTCATTCGCTTGTGAGAAACATCTCCTTATAGAGGCCGGGTTTGATGTTAAAAAGTCGCTGCGAAGCCACTTGAGAAGACTTTTGACATGGTCGAAATCATGATCGTGGTAGTCTGCAGCCAAGTAATAAATGTCACCATGCCATTTGTAAATAAATTTGCATTCTATTAAATATAGATGCAAAATAGTCTTGAGCCAGGACAATATCCCAGTTCAAAAATAATTAAAAAATTATATTCATTCATTAATTAAATAATAAAATAAATAAATATTTTAAAGAATTATATACTTTGATAATTAAATATTCAAACAATTTTTAAGACTTAAATTATTAAATATTGTTGGCGACAATTAAAAAACTCTATATTTTGAGCGAAATTTTAACCTTTTATTTAGGTTTTCGTTATCACAGCTAGTTATCCAGTCTTAAAACAAGTAAGTCATTATACCCTATGGTGTAGGATATAAAAAGGTCATTCCATACTTCTATCTGTATCTGTAAGAAAATTTGAACACAAACTTTGAATGGGAGCTATATACAAATCTGAACCGATGTGACCCATGTTTAGCAAAGGTTTTCTAGTTGAAATATTAGACGCTTTCCCAAATTGTATGAAGTGTTAAATATGTGGTTTCTAGAGCGTACAGAATCAAGTCGGGAGCTATATATAATCTGAACCGATATGACCCACTTTCACTATAGTAATTTCTATTTGAAACATTAGCTGATGTGTCGAATTAGAAGAAAATCTGTACAAAAATGCTATTTCTAGAGCGGAATTAATCTATTTAGTAGCGATATTTGTATGGGAGCTATATATAAATCTGAACTGATCTATCCTATTTTTACCAGAGCTGTTTTTAGTTGAAATATAAGCTATTTTGAAAAATTTGAAGAAAATCTGCCAAAGTTTGTGGTTTCTAGAGCGGAAAGAGTCAAATCGGAGGAGACATTTGTATGGGACTATATATAAATATGAACCGATCTATCCTATTTTTACCACAGCTGTTTTTAGTTGAAATATAAGCTGTTTTGCCAAATTTGAAGAAAATCTGTAAAACTTTGTGGTTTCTAGAGCTGAAAGAGTCAAATCGGATGAGACATTTGTATGGGAGCTTTATATAAATCTGAACCGATCTATCCTACTTTTACCAGAGCTGTTTCTAGTTGAAATATACGGCGTTTTGCCTAATTGGATGAAATCGGAAGCACAATTTTTATGGTAGATATATCTAAATCTGAACCGATTTGCTTCAAATTAAATAGCGTTCGTCCTTATCCCATAAAACTTCGTTGTGCAAAGTTTCATTTAGTTCTAACAACATTTGCGATCTGGACTTTACAAGAGTAGATGGACGGACATCGCTAAATCGACTCAAAAAGTGATTCTAAGTCGATCGGTATACTTAACAATGGGTCTATCTCGTTTCCTTTTGGGTGTTACAAAGAAATGCACAAAGACATTACACCCTGTGGTGTAGAGTATAAAAAGGAACCTAATATTGAATAATTGACTTAATGTGGAACTAAATATTTTTTAATAAATATAAATAAAATAGTTACAAAATTAAATTCAAAAACTAATAATTAAACAAAAAAGAAATTAAATAATTTGATAATGATATATTTAAATAATATTTAAGAGTTAAATTATTAAATAATTAAAGAACTAAAGAATTAATCATTGAATAAATAACTGAATAGTTATATAATTTAATAATTAAATAACTAAAAAATTTAATCATTTATAAATTGAACAATTATTTCACGTTTACTGTGTAGAAATGAGGGTTTTATCGAAATTCGTACCTTCAAGGAGATAAAATGGGGTTAACAGGGCTACAAATGGTACCAGCGCCCAAACAAACGGTTGCGCCTAAAATCTTGATTTGATCTCTCCGCGCGACCAGAAAATATTTATGCAAAATTCTTCCTTTTTTGGGGGTAAAATGGGAAAAGAGGGATAAAAACGGTCCCATCAAGCTAGAATTATGAAATTTGTACAGAAATTTCTTGTGGTTAGATAAGAAGTATTTTTTAATTTTTTTTTAAATTCGTAATTTTAAATGGTAAAAGGGATACAAATTGTACCACCTCATTGACCATACGGCTGCGCCTAGAATCTTGAGCACGCGACCCTTAAAATATTTTTGCAAAATTCGTACTTTTTGGGGGTGAAATGCGTGAAATGGCATAAAAAAGTTACCAAAAATACGACTCAATTTGTCAAAAATCGTAATTTTAGGGGGTTAAAAGGGATAAAAATTGTACCACCCCAACCAAACGGCTAGGACTAGAATCTTGAAAGTTGGTGCGAACATTTATCTTATAAGATGAACGACACTAAAAATAATATTTCAAAATTCGTACTTTTTGGGATGAAATTGAGTAAAGAGGGATAAAAGTGGTATAAATATCAGGGCTGAAGTTGGAATCATGAAAATCGACGTGTAAATCTCAAAATGCGAAATTTCCACTTTTAAAATGCGAATGGGGCAAA
>CANDYM010000598.1:144584-165743 GCA_947397865.1 Polietes domitor
ACCTAACAAACGACAATAGATAGAAATTCGGTCTGTACATTCCTCTAATTGAGTAGACTTATTTTACGTGTCTACCCAATTTTTTAATTTGTACTTTTAAGGGGGTAAAATGGGAATAGAGGGATAAAAATGGTACCGACAAAATGACTGCAGTAAGAACGAAATTCGATATGTACATTCCTATACAGTCATTCCTATACAGTCATAGCTACGCAAAATTTCAAGAAAATTTTCAAATTTTTTTACTTTTATGGCGAAGCAGTGAGAAAAAGGATAAAATTGGTACCAATTAAACAGCTGCTGCATGAAATTCTATTTACAAATTTATCAGACTTCTTAGACGCGCAAAACAAAAGTATTTCTATAAGTTCGTACTTTTAGGAATAAAAAGTGGTAATAGAGATAAAATTGGTACCAAACAGTAGAATTTTAAATTTAGGTGTATATAAGTATATTCCATTGTGAACCCGATAATAAAATTTCGAAATTCGTAATTTTCTTTACAATTAAAACATATTTGTAAACACGCCCTCTAAGTGACCATGCCAAAATTCGTCTATGTATATAGAGAATTTGAATTTCATCCACTACACTTTGGTTGATACCATTTTTATCCCTTTTGAGCCGCTTCTCTCTTACAAGAACAAAATTTTGTAAAATCCATTTACGTTGGCCGTTTCTACTCTTTTTATCATTTATTCCGAATTTGACAATTCCAGCAACAATATTTTGGTAAGTACTCTTTTTTCTTCCACTTCCCACTTAAAATGACAAACTTAGATAAATTCATTAATGTGGCACGATTTCATATTCGATACAATATATATCCCTATATCCCTTTTTATCCCGCTTTTTCTTTAAAAACATATTTTTTTCTAAAATCCTTTTATGTTTCGCATCTTCTATGTTGTAGGTGTCATGTTGTATCCCCATATTTATCCCCTTTTGCCCCATTCGCCCTTTAAAAGTAGAAATTTCGCATTTTGAGATTTACACGTCGATGTTCATGATTCCAACTTCAGCCGTGATATTTATACAACTTTTATCCCTCTTTACTCAATTTCATCCCCAAAAAGTGCAAATTTTGAAATATTATTTTTAGTGTCGTTCATCTTATAAAATAAATGTTCGCACAATAACAATTTTGGTACAATTTTTATCAAGATTTTAGACGCAACCGTTTGTTCGGGGCGCTGATACCATTTGTAGCCCTGTTAACCCCATTTTATCTCCTTGAAGGTACGAATTGCGAAAAAAAACCCTCATTTCTACACAGTAAAAGAAAAATAATTGTTCAATTTTTAAATTTTTTAGTTATTTATTCTATTAATTAATTATATAAATTTTTAGTTCTTTAATTATTTAATTATTTATCTCTTAAATATTATTTAAATATATCATTATCAAATTATTTAATTTCTTTTTTGTTTAATTATTAGTTATTGAATTTAATTTTGTAACTATTTTATTTATATTTATTAAAAAATATTTAGTTCCACATTTAGTCAATTATTCAATATTAGGTTCCTTTTTATACTCTACACCACAGGGTATAATGTTTTTGTGCATTTGTTTGTAACACCCAAATGGAAACGAGATAGACCCATTGTTAAGTATACCGATCGACTTAGAATCACTTTTTGAGTCGATTTAGCGATGTTCGTCCGTCCGCCTGTCCATCTATTTTTGTAAAAATAGGATAGATCAGTTCAGATTTATATATAGCTCCCATACAAATTTCGCTACTGAATTGATTATTTCCGCTCTAGAAATAGCATTTTTGTACAGATTTTCTTCTAATTCGGCACATCAGCTAATGTTTCAAATAGAAATTACTGTAGTGAAAGTGGGTTACATCGGTTCAGATTATATATAGCTCCCGATTTGATTCTTTACGCTCTAGAAACCACATATTTAACACTCCATACAATTTGGGAAAGCGTCTAATATTTCAACTAGAAAACCTTTGCTAAACATGGGTCACATCGGTTCAGATTTGTATATAGCTCCCATTCAAAGTTTGTGTTCAAATTTTCTTACAGATACAGATAGAAGTACGGAATGACCTTTTTATATCCTACACCATAGGGTATAATGACTATGTGTAGGGTATCATATAGTCGGCCACGCCCGACAGAAGAAGTATGGAAGTATGGAATGACCTTTTTTATATCCTACACCATAGGGTATAATGACTAAGTGTAGGGTATCATATAGTCGGCCACGCCCGACTTTAACCTTCCTTACTTGTTTTAAGACTAGTTATCCAGCTGTGATAAATAAAATAAAAGGTTAAAATTTCGCTCAAAATATAGAGTTTTTTTTTTAATTGTCGCCAACAATATATAATAATTTAAGTCTTAAAAATTATTTAAATATTTAATTATCAAATTATATAATTCTTTAAAATATTTATTTATTTTATTAATTAATTAATGAATGAATTAATTAAATAATGAATATATAATTTTTAATTATTTTATTTATTGGATTTGAACTGGGATATTGTCCTGGCTCAAGACTATTTTGCATCTATATTTAATAGAATTTGTTTACAAATGGCATGGTGACATTTATTACTTGGCTGCAGACTACTACGATCATGATTTCGACCATGTCAAAAGTCTTCTCAAGTGGCTTCGCAGCGACTTTTCAACATCAAACCCGGCCTCTATAAGGAGATGATTCTCACAAGCGAACGAGAAGTACAACTCACTGCTGAATTTGCGTTTTAAAAATTCGCACCAAGTAATAAAGTATACATGCCATCTTACAATCATGTCATTGAGTTGCATATGTAAGTATGGGTATATACAGGTATAGTTTTTTATTTATTTTTATTATAAAATTATTCAGTTATTCATTTAGGCAGTTATTATTCAATATTAGTGCTGTTTTTTAAGACTGGATAACTAGCTACCATAACGAAAACCTAAATAAAATTTTGCAATTTCACTAAAAATAAAAAATCATTTTTTTAATTGTCGCCAACGGCAATATCACAACAAATTTTGAAAAAATAACTTTATGTTAAAAATGTTTGAGTTAACCTGGGTAATTATCCAGTGTAAGTCAAATTTATGGTTGCCGAGGCTAAGTCCAAAAAAAAATAGTCAATACATTTTTTCCATGCTTTATATAAGGTTACTTTCTATATATGTTTGTGTGCCACAAAATTTGAAATCAATTTTTGAAAGCTTTTTTCTCAACCAATTTTGCTCAAATTTTGCACACTTAATCATTAATACAAGGAAATGGAAAAATTTGACCAATGGGACAAAGGGGCGTGGCACCTCCCATACGAAGTTAAAACCTATTATTGAATATTGTCAGTTCTATGACACCTAGAGTGCTGAAATTTTGTGTAAGTGCATCTAGCATCAATTCGCATAGTTGTGCCAAAAATGGGCGGTATTGGAAAAGTGGGCGTGGCACCTCCCATACGAAGTTAAAACCTATTATTGAATATAGTCAGTTCTATGACACCTAGAGTGCTGCAATTTTGTGTAAGTGCATCTAGCATCAATGTGCATAGTTGTGCCAAAAATGGGCGGTATTGGAAAAGTGGGCGTGGAACCTCCCATACGAAGTTAAAACCTATTATTGAATATTGTCAGTTCTATGACACCTAGAGTGCTGAAATTTTGTGTAAGTGCATCTAGCATCAATTCGCATAGTTGTGCCAAAAATGGGCGGTATTGGAAAAGTGGGCGTGGCATCTCCCATACGAAGTTAAAACCTATTATTGAATATTGTCAGTTCTATGACACCTAGAGTGCTGAAATTTTGTGTAAGTGCATCTACCATCAATGTGCGTAGTTCTGCCAAAAATGGGCGGTATTGGAATAGTGGGCGTACCACCTCCCATACGAAGTTAAAACATATTATCGAATAGTGTCAGTTCTATGACACGTATAGTGCTCAAATTTTGTGTAAGTGCATCTAGCATCAATGTGCGTAGTTGCGCCTAAAATGGGCGGTAATGCAAAAGTGGGCGTGGCACCTCCCATATGAAGTTAAAACCAAAATTACACCTACTGTAATTTTGTGTAAGTGCATCTAGCATTAATGTGCGTAGTTGTGACAAAAATGGGCGGTAATGGAAATGTGGGCGTGGCACCACCCATACGAAGTTAAAACCCATTTTCGAATATATGCCGTTCTATGGCAGATAAAAAACTGAAATTTTGCAGTAATTTTTCCTTCTACAAAAGATAACTAAAAAAGAATTTCTAGGCCCAATAGAATTCTGCTTGCATAAAGCATGGATTTGAAATTTTTTTTTTTTGATTTACTAGTTATTTATTTTTATTATAAAATTATTCAGTTATTATTCCATATTAGTGCTGTTTTTTAAGACTGGCTGCATAACGAAAACCTAAATAAAAAGTTAAAATTTCACTCAAAATAAAAAATCATTTTTTAATTGTCGCCAACGGCAATATCACAACAAATTTTGAAAAAATAATTTTATGTTAAAAATGTTGGAGTTAACCTGGGAGTTGTTGGAGTTAACCAGTGTAAGTCAAATTTATGGTAGCCGAGGCTAAGTCCAAAAATATAGTCAATACATTTTTTTAATATTATTTTGAAAAGAATATTTTTTTATATATAAATATTTATGTATATTGTTGTTGGCGACAATGTCAACATTTTTTTTTTATTTTGAGTGAAAAACGTTTTATTAACGTTTTTGTTATAGCAGCTTGTAATCCCAGCCCTATTGTTCCGTTTACGATAGCCTAATGGCAACACTTCTCTCTGCTAAATATTATAGAAAAAGATAATCGTTTCTCAACGAAAAAACAGAAAATATTTTAATTTCTTTACAAAGAGAGACCACACTAGGGGGGTTTCTGTTATTCACATTCACATACCACTCTGTAGTCGCAGAGTTGTGCATGTTACACGAAATCAAAGCCAGTAAAAGGATATGGAATTGCAAACACAACCCGCGAAAAGTTTAAATTACCATTTTACATTTTGCTGCCTTCTTGTGAATACAAAGATAAATCTTTAGGTATGAAAACCAAATGAATGCGAGGAAGCAGCTAGCCCGTGAACGGTGGAGTGGTGACCCTTAATAAAATATGACCACTATCAGGAGCTGTGAAGGAGATGGCAATGCACGATTATGATGATGATGAAGAAGATGATATCACCGTAAACATAAAGGTTTGTTAAAATATATAACGGTCATCGTTGTCGTCGTCATCCTGCTCGCATGCCGTAAAATAAAGCAACACATATCCTGGTATTAGCACGACAACAAACTAGGTACACCACCTTCATTGTGTTAACACTGTGAGGACGAGTCTTAAGGGCGAAATGAGTGAAGTTATAACCGTAATATTTGTGTTGTGGCAGGGGAGGGGGCTCAGTGCTTATTTTGACAAGTCCGTTAGGTTGTACGGATAACACAAATCATAAAAAGAAGATAACCCTCATATTTGCGGTAGCATAGTTAAGCCTCTTGGGATAGGGCAGCCACTGCCATCAATGACGCAAGTCTCTCTCTCAAAGGCACGTTTGTGCCACCGAACGAGGAATACCTGTAAGCGTGTGTGTGTGTCCTTATGCACACGTCTGTAGGTACACATGTATGTGTGTCGCCTTATCCAGATCCTTATCTACCACTCATAAAATTCTTTTTTATAACTTTGTTACATCTTGATAAGTTATCAGGTCCTACAAAATACCACAGACAAATGGAACCCTTCAGAAAATTGTGTCATCATTAGTACTTGTCCTTCTCTCACTATCTCTCGCTCGCCCTTTCGTTCTCTCAAGAATCCTATCAAACATTGTGCAGTACACAAAAGAACTACTCCACCATCAACTGTATAAAATTTTGCCTTTGAGTCCTCCTTACTCCTTACACCAAAAGCCATAATGATGTCCTTATTATTTCCATTAAACCTTAAATAAGATTATTTGTAGTCCTTCAAATAACAACGAATATATTGTGTCCACCGCTCGAATCGACGTGTGTTTTCTACTTCTAGGAATTTCTTGTATGTGGATGGAGATGGGGATGTGTTTGTACCTGTTCTTCTCTGAAAAAGGATAATCGTATAATATTGTACCACAGTATTTGGTTTCTTAAGTATGTCATGACATTTATAATTTTATTTTATTTCGGTTATTTACTTTCCTTCGGTTTGAGTATGGCAGGACTATTTAAAGGGTTTTTGGTGATCGCACGGAAAAAATGGAGCAGAATTGATTTGGTATTTAAGGATGATTAAGCAAAACTAATTAGTTGGAATTTAAGGGCCAAAAAGGATATTTTATAAAATGAACTAAAAAAGGCAGATGGAATGATAGAAATCGTTGAAGGATTGGAAATAATGCAGTAAGTGCATCTGCCAGGAGGAGTTACTTTTCAAAAAATTTTAATGTTGTAAAATAGCAGAATGAAGAATCATGTTTATATTCATGATTATATAGATTGTGTTGCTTGTGATGGATAAATATTGGGCGTCGAAAAGAATGTATTTCAGAACTCTTCTTCAGCATTTTATTTTCGTACAATAGGCGTTTATTTTACAATTTTCACAATAGAGCGATCTAGTAAGTTAGTGGACAAATATGGCTTAGTAATATTTAACTTGTCTTTTCGTATTGTGGCACTGAAATAAAGGATTTCAGAAGTTCTAGGATTTGAATCGGGGATTTTTTAATCCAGGATGGGGGGATAATAACTTTGTCATTCCGTTTTTAACACCTTGAAATATCGACCTGAGACCCTATAAAGTATATATATATATATATATATATCTTGATCATCATAGAATTCTAAGAAGATCTAGCCATGTCCGTCCATCTTTCCGTCCGTCCGTCTGTTGAAAGCACGCTAGCCTCTAAACGAAACTCTAAACGAACTAATTTTCCATAAATGCGAAATCGGTCCAGAGGGAAAATTTTTTCCCTCACAAGGACTGAAAACATATATATATATTTAGTATGCGAATAAGGGAATACCCTTTATAGTAAAAACGTGCACGTTTGCAAGTGATTCTTATTCGTAGGCGGTGAAATGGGACAAAAACGGATAAAAATGGTACATATCAAACGAAAACAGTTAGAAGCACAAAATTCGGTGTGTACATTCCTCTAATTGAGTAGATACACAATAGAACATTATTTTTCCCAAATTCGTACTTTTAAGGGGTAAAATGGGAATAGAGAGATAAAAATGGTACCAATCAAACGACTCCACCTAGGATAATGAAATTCGGTGTATACATCCTTCTGATCGCATAGACACGTAAAATAAAGGTTTTTTTTGAAATTCGTACTTTTTGGGGTTAAACTAGCAAAAGGCGATAAAAATTGTACCAACCAAATGACTGCAGCTAAAGTCATGAAATTCGGAGTATATATTCCTCTGACTCCGTAGACACGAAAAATAAATTGTTTTTATACACTCCACGATAGTATTATGTCTTTGTGCATTTGTTTGTAGCATCCAAAAGGAAGGGAGATAGACCCATTGTTAATTATACCGATCGGCTTAGAATCACTTTCTGAGTCGATTTAGCAATGTCCGTCTGTCTGCCCGTCTATTGTTGTAATCACGATACAGGTCGCAATTGTATCCAGAACCAAACGAAACTTTGCTCAACGAAGTTTTTCGGGACAAGAACGAACGCTATTTAATTTGAAGAAAATCGGTTCAGATTTAGATATAGCCCCCATACGAATTTCACTCCCGATTTGACCCTTTTCACTCTAGATAACACATATTTCAACAGATTTTCTTCAAAATTGGCAAAACATCTTATAGTTCAACTAGAAACACCTGTGGTAAAAATGTGTTAGATCGGTTCAGATTTATATATAGCTCCCATACAAATTTCTCTCCCGATTCGTACTTTTTTACTTTTATGGCAAAAATAGGTTGAATCATGAACATAGGTTATCCTGCAATGTGTACGTGATAGATAATGGATTTTCAAAATTTATACCTTTGGAATTAAAATAGCATGGAAACCAACTGCAGTGTTTAAGTTTTTTGAAGATTGATGTCTTATATTTACTTTTTGAATTAACGCGAAGTATTGTTTGATATATATGTTTGGGATACACGTATTGGTAGCGTTGCCTTATAAGCGTGGTTTGAAATAATAAAAATATTATATTTATTAAAGAATTTTTTTCTCAATTTCAAATTGCTACAATCAATACCTTTCGTTTGATGCCATTGGAATGAAATGGAGAAAAATTGAGAAAGTTTGGAAATTTAGGATTTGAATTAACTTTCAAAAAATTCATTCTGAAAATGTTAAACAAAAATGTAGTAAAAAGGGAAAATCTTGATATTATGAGGTTTTTCAGGAGCGACGAAATAGTTTGCAGTTCATCATTAAACAATCCCATCTTCATTTTTGGGGGTGACCGTAGACATTTTTTCGTAGTGCAGCCTAATTACACACACAGCCGTACCGAAACCTGAAACGCATAATGGCAAAAACTGCCTTTTCATAAGTTTTCAGTTCGAAGTTCGTAATGTACATATAAATATAAATAATGTAAATTTATTTGTAGGAGTCAAAATATAGCTATTTTTATGAAATAAGATTATAAAATCTTAATTTCGTGACGCAGAAGTTTAAATTTGAATAATACTGTGTATTTTAGTCAAATGTACTATAATCCATACAAAACTCGATTTGAGATTTTTTGTTGTTAAATCTTTTTGCATTTCAAGCGACGATATACGTTCGATGATAAACTTGAAAGATGACAATGGTTTGCTTTTTTACTTGTTATTATCCTTGATGTTGGAAACGTGAATTGAGGTTCTCGCTCGTTTGGGAGAATTTTCTGACTTAAAGAGTTCGGGCATTATGTTGAAACAACGCTGCAAATCCTTCTAATGAGTGCTGTCATAGGCTAAAATCAATGTAAAGGCCATTTGTAAACAAATTTAGCTTTTTCTAAAATATAGTTGCTAAAAAGTCTTGTGCCTTGGCAATATTTCCCGCTTAATTTTTCAATATCATATCGTCTAACCAATGTTTGGTATTGTTCCAGCAATGTTTGGTATTAGTTCATCTATTTTCATCAAAATCGTAAGACCCTCGAAAATTTCTCATTGATTTATCATAGAATTCCTCTATAAATTCCTATCTTTTGGGCCATTTTTTGGCAATCGGTCATTTTCGTCTGCCAAGTGACTTGGAATTTTGGTTTTCCATGTTCTTTGAGGATTTCTTTCGACTTGCATTAAAAAATTCTAAATTGGTAATAGTTATTTGTAATTTTTGTCGCCTTTCCTCTGAATATCACTCGGCAGCCTAAACTCGGTCAGCCGCTAAGAAATGAATGAATTGGCTGCCACTTGCTCAAGTGGATTGTAATAAATAAGAACATAATAGCTCACCCACGACATGCATAAATATGTATTGCATGTTTAGATTCTGATTCATTTCCATTTCAATTTTTATAACGTTTTTTTCTGTTCGTTTGTTTCGCAACTTTAAAGTATTTTTCGCTGTTGCTGTTGCTATTGTTAAACTCCCAGTTAATTGTGATTGATGACAATAATTTGTCTCTCCACATTCAACATAATGTTAAATATCCATAAAACATTCATATCAAAATATGATGAATGACTATTTGTGTTTAATGGCAGTCTCCTCGGAAACGAAACAGAAAAACAACAAATAAATATACAATGAACAGAAACCCATTGAAAAACTGTAGTTAACCCTTTTGTAATGAACAGGCTGGAATGATGGGGAAAATGCCAACTTTGAATGAACAATGAATGGCGTGTAAATGACACATACAGGCGGGCAGGCAGACAGACAGTACGTGTAATGTGTAAACTAAGCCAGGGAAATATTCTATGGAATTAAACTTTGACTCGGGGAAGTTTTAAATGTGAATGAGTGTGTGTGTGGACACACACAACAAATGGGTGGGTGTTTATGGCCACAATAAGCGATAAGCTGTTGAAACATAGTTTTTATTGTTTAGCATAAATTTTTCTGACAACCCAAAGAGATTTCATTTCAAAAGTGGAAACAAAATCTTATCAAAATAAACCATAAATCTCAATTAGTTGTGGAAGCCAACAAAAGTTTGTGAAGTTTAGATTTCTCTAGAAACGAGAAAACTATGCATTTAAAATCGAATATTTGAATGAAATGTCCATAGGAAATGCATTCAATCGGTGGTACAGTGGTGTCAAACGATTTTTTTTTCCAATACCAAAATTTCATTTGAAAAATCATCAGAATAGCATTTCTTCACTAATTTATTAAAAGAAGATATTAAAACAATAAAATATCCAAGAAAAAGTAGTTAGTGGAAAGTTATATTTTTTACAAAAAATTTTAAAATATAAGTTTTTCCATCAACCTATTTTAATAAACTATTGAAGTAATATTCATTTTGTTTAATTTTCTAACTAAATATTCTGAAATTTTTTTTTTTGAAAAATTGCAAAATATAGAACGCACTAACTATCCACCAACTCCAAAATCACACAAATAAAAATATTGAAAAAATAATTTTATAAATAAATATAAAATTTTAATTATTTTAACCCACGCTTATAATGCAAGGTTACAAATATGTTTAAATTATATATGTACCAGTTAGAATTATAGTGGTCTAAGTCAAAAATCAAAAAAATGAGATATGCTAATCTTTCTCTTTACTTTGATCAGATCTCTAATTTTGGAATTTTTTTGACATGTACCCTTACAATGACATTTCAAATTTTTTGCATACCAAAATTGTCTTTAGCGTTAGTTTGAAAGTGGTCTAAATCACACTGTATCCACTGACATTGATGTGTGGTGATGTAAACAAACATTTTTTATATATAATGTCCACTTTAAGTGATTCAGATAGTTTGAATAATATATAAGATGAAAAGTAAAAAATAATTTCAATATAAATTTTCTAGACGAACAACCTAAATATTTTTATATATATTTTTTATTATATATATTTTTTTTAATAAAATATTTTGTGTTTTCTTTCATTTTTGGTAAGGAAATATTACTTTTGCGAAAAAAATTAAAAATTTTGTTTCTTAAATTTTTTCAATTTTGAGAAGAATGAAAGTGCTCTAAAATCCTCTGAAAGTAATGGTTCTCTTGGAGGTACCAACGTTGTCGATTTTTTTAACAAAAGTTCTATATAGTAGTAGGATATTCAAAGAAAAAAGTGTTGTGGTTCGATGGAAAAATATTTTTCAATTGACTCAAATATAAACCATTGCATATCTCAGAACGGATAAAGTTAGACCACTATCATTCTAACTGGCACATATATCAAAATATTACTTTAAGTCAATTCTAAAAGTAAATAAAAAGCAGCAATCATCAAAAAGGCTTGAATACCCTAAATATTGAGAGATAGTGGCTGCATTTCCAGCAACAGCCGTTTGATTGGTTGTATTTCCGTCCTATTTTAATTCCAAATTTAAAAAATTTTAAAATCCCTTATCTCTCGTGTAAGATAACCTAACTTCATGATTCTGCCAATGTTTGCAGTAAAATTGAAAAAGTACGATTTTGTTACATTGGGAATCTATGCAATCAGATGAATGTATACACCGAATTCCATAATTCTAGCTGCAGCAATTTTGTTGGTACCATTTTAACCCCCTTTCCCCATTTTATCCCTTAAAAGTACGATTTTCGAAAATCTCTTTATTTTACGTGTCTACCAAATTAAAGGAGTGTACACAGTAAATTTCATCATTCCATATGTAGCCGTTTAGTTGGTACCATTTTTATCCCTCTGTTCCCATTGTAGCGATTGAATGAACGAATTTGAAAAACCTTCACCACGGAGTGTATTCCACAGTATTACCGGCAGATTAGAGGCTGTCAACATCACATAGAAGTGCACTACCATATTAGTAAAATTGTGATGCAGCATTATTATAATACTTATATATAAATATAAAATTTCTAGTGGAATCAAAAAGAGAACATTAGGCAGCAACCTTCAAAAATGTTCCCTAAATATTATTGGATAGAAACATCTTCCTTCAATCCCGATTTTCCCCATTTGCAATTTCTTGATTCCAGCTACAGCCTAAATTTCTGTACAATTTTGATAGAAAAAGTTCTAATATTGAAGATCCAATATGTTACAGGAATATACACACCTAATTTCATGATTTTTGCAGTTTGAATGTTGCCAAATTTAATCACATTTATATCCTGATGATTATCTGGCGAATATCGAACGATCTCTTTATTTTTCGCGTCACCGCAGTCGTAATATAATATTATAATAAAGGGTGTTTTTTATTGTGGTATAGAACTTTAAGTTGGCATCACTTTTTTAACTGGCGGCCATTTTGTCAGCTGTCAAGTGATTAATATTTAGTTTGGTTTGCCATTTCATCATGAACAGGTTGACAAAAGAACAACGCTTGCAAATCGTGCAAATTTATTTCGAAAGTAATGGTTCAGTTCGCGAAGTTCACCATTTTAATGTCGACATAATCGTCCATCAGAGCAATTAATTCGGTTAACCATGGATCGTTTTCGCACTACGTTTACTCTATGTGATAATACGCATCCGCAGAGACGTCGACAGTGCGCACCGAAGAAACAATTGCCGCTGTAGAGCAAAGTGTTGAAGACCCGAATGAATCGATTCGCCACCGTGCACAGCAATTGGAGTGGTTGAAAATTGGACCTGTAGAATTGGCTATATTCGAGCCAGCCGCGGCGGCCACATGCCCGAAATCATATTTAAACATTAATGGCATAAAATTATCCTTCCAATAAAGCCAAATTGATGGACATTAAAACGATTTTCTTGTGTTTTATTTCAATTCGAAGTTCTATACCTCAATAAAAAACACCCTATAGCTGCGGCCGTTTGCTTGGCAAATTAATATTTTTATCCCTATTTTCAAATTTCGAAAAAAATATTTTTGTTTCGCATCTTCGCAGTCAGATGATTGTATTCACCGAATTTCATGATTTCAACTTCAGCGGTATGGTTGGTAGCATTTTTATCCATCTTTTCCAATTGTATCCCTTAAAAGTACGAATTTTTTAAAAATCCCTCTATTGTACTTATCTACGCAATTAGTGGGATGTACATTCCATATTTCATATTTCTAGCTCTTGTTCTAGGTCTTTCTTTCATTGGTACCATTGTTATTCCTTTTCGTACCGTTTGGTCCGCTAATATATTATTTACTTTTTGGTGCTTTCAGACAGAGAGACAGACATGACTAAATCGTCTTAGAATTTTACCACGACCCAGAATATATATAATTTATGGGTCTCCGTTGAATATTTCAAGGCGTTGCAAACAGAATGACAAAGTGAATATACCCCCATCCTTAGGTGGAGGGTATAAAAACATACTAACATACTATAAATATTAGAGGTATTTTCAGTTCTTGCGAGCGAAAATTTTTCCCTGTGGACCGATTTGGCCCATTTGCAATTCCAACCGATCTACAACTGAAAAAGGAACAATTTAAAAAAAAACTTGATGGGTGTCTTTTAAATTCAGACAAGCAGATATGATTTTGAAACAATCTACCACGAAGAAGAATATAGACAATTTCCTTTGGAGCCACTGTGCAGCATGGCGCCCTTCTATGATGTTTCATCTGCTGGTGATGGCAATGCTCAATGATGGTTGTAAACTAGAACTCGGGGCAGACGAACAGATAGACAGACAGACATCTGACATCGTGTATTTTGTGCTTTATAATTACCGTTACTTCTTGTTAACGCCAAAATAAAAACTAAAAACCAGAAATATGTGTTTTTTATATGCAGACTCTAATGATTTACAACTTTCATCATTTTCATTGGGGCACCAATACGCACTAACAAACATCAAAACATCATCTATTTCCATTATAATCATCATCGGCATCATGCTCTTCAGTGGTAGCATGCCTGGCCATAGTTGAGAGCTCGATTTCATACGGATGATGGTGATGGTGCTGGGCTGCATGATTCCGATGACGATGGTCTTCTTCTGTCTGTCATCTCGTGATATGTTCAAATTGATTTTGATATGATGTATCTATGTTTACCAGTATCTATGTTATTTATGTTTTGTTTTTTTTTATTGTAAATAATATATGTATATAGTTCAAACTATTCTATTTGAGATGAAGCGAAAAAGAGAAGGAGAGAGATGGAAAAATAGAAATTTTAATTAATTTCAATTTGTTATAACATATGTTTTTGCCGTATGATAAGATTCAGAGTTCACTCGTTCGTTCGTTTTTTCTTCATTAACATGATTTACAAGAATTTTTTATGGGCCTCTTCTTCTTTTGCATGTCTGTCGGGCTGGCTGGCTGACGGAGACCTCTGGTGTTGGTGTTGTGAAATTTGTAATTTGGCGGTTTTGAGTGTCCGTGTTTTATTGGTCTTATTAGAATTTATTGTTGAAATTTCATAACTGGCTGTAAATCATATTGGAATGTTCGTGTAAGTGTTGTAAACGAAATCTAGTCTAATTGGACTTCGAGGCCATTAAGAAAGTGGGAGTTATTTTTTGTGGATCGTGTAATTCAATATGGATTTTATTACCTGTGGCAAATGACCTACTTGCTCGCCACCTGAATACCGGCATTTCGTAAGACTGAGAGCCATTTATGTGAACTTATATGTTTCTGCAAAAATTTCAATATAGGGATATCTAAGATTTCATTACAAAGATTGTTTTGTATGTTACCCCTTCCGGAAAGTAAAAAGTTCAATAACATCGGAACAAGCGAAATTGAGGTAAATTGGATACATCACTATACAGCTGAAATATGAATAAAAAAAATTTCATTGCATGGACCAAATAAAGAACTATATAGATATAAAATCAAGTTCAAGTCAAATTTAGTACATAATCAGAACTCCAAGCATTTGCATGGAAATAAGAAGGATTTCAATTTAACATAGGACAAACGTTCCAAGTAAAATATATTGTTGGATGGATTTGGTCTAAATAAGTGACTTTGAAGCGGGTGGAAGAGATTTTTTTACATAAAACTATATGGAAGGACCAAATATATAAAATTACTTGTTCTATAGTTATATATTCTCGGCCATGGTAAAATTCTAAGACGATTAAGCCATGTCCGTCTGTCTGTCTGTAAAAAAGTAAGAAAAGGCTAAAATCGGGCGGGCCGACTATTTGATACACTCCACTTTCTATCGGAATACAATTCAATTCAGCAGGCCCGTGCGCAGGATTTTCCCCTGGGGGGGGGTTTTCATCTACACTCATAAAAAATTTAAACCTATAATGAGTTAAAATTAATTAAAATTTAGGAAAGCAGGTACATTTTTACTAAATATAAGTAGAATTTTTCTGAAATTTTCCTAAATCTAAGTAAATTTTTCCTAAAACCAAGTAATTTTTTACTAAATCTTAGTAAAATTTTGCTGAAAATTTCCTAAAACTAATTAAATGTTTACTCAAATCAAGTAAACTCAAACTGAGGACAATTTTGCTGATTTTTTTCCTCAAAACGAGTAAATTTTTACTTAAACTGAGGAAAATTTTATTTTATACATGGAAAAAAGGTGAAATTAAAATAAGTTAAATTTAACTGAAAAAAATCAAACAAATAGTTTTGCTTCAGAGTATGCAAAACTGATACAAAAAATGACAACATGAAATATTTCTCAAAAGTTTCATGTTACCTCTGCCATAAGTTAAAATTTCCTAAATGGAATTTTTCCCATACAAAAAATTTCAGATTTTTTTCTCACTTATTGAAAATATTCTTCCACATAAGTTTGAATTTACTCAATTGTAAGAATTTTTTATTAGATCCAAATAAATGTTTTTTAGTAAATCTACTACCCTTTTTCAAGTAAATGAACTATTTACTATGGCTTTGGAAGAAGGAAACTTTACTCACACTTAGTTAATTTTCCAACTTTTTAGGAAATTTTTACTGGAAACCACTCATATTTTATTGCCAGGATCTTCGAAAAATACTTTGATACATTCGTCCGACAGACATTGGCGGCAAAATTGGATTTCAGTAATCCATATATCAGTACACTCAAAGAAATATGCCAGTAAAAGAAAGCAGAAAGTCTACTGAAAGAGCAGATTTTCTGCTGTTAAAAAAGAGACAGCAGATTTGTATCTGCTGAGATGGTAAACAGCTGTTTGCTATTTTTAGCAATATATGTGATACGCATATTGTCCCAAGCTAATATAAAAGAAAATTCGAGCTAAACTCGCTTATGAACGCTTATCTATTTTTATATTTTAATTAACAACAGCCAATTTTAGCAGACTGCAAACTCTTTAGCAGAAAACTGCTGCTATGCCAAAAAACAGCTGTAATAGCAGAAAAGTGTCTTGACTTGTTCTCAAAGTGTAGAACTTTTTTTAAATAGTTGCTTGAAATTACATACATACATATCGAGGGTTTATATTCATAAGTGGCTATGAACAAAAACATAACTTTTCAGGAGAGCGAAAAAAATGATTTTCTCCTTAATTTGAAGAGAAATTATTAATCATTCTTCTACAGTTTAATCTAAAAAGGATTACTAATTAAAAAGTTTTCGAAATTTCCTATTATTCGCGGTTTCATGGTTCATAGCCACTTTTGTATGTTTAAAATTGAGCACTATGAATGTTGAAATAAGAATAAGATTTATTGTAAACTCCATAACTTTTTTTTATACAGCGAATTTAGAGATTCCACCTTCATCCGTCAGATTGGTCGCTTGTAACATATATGTAGCCAATCGCTGCAATTGATGAAAAATCCAAAATTCGCCGTTGCAATTCCTTATATTTTAACTTTGTTCATTCATAATTCTGAAATTCATACACAAATATTCCCCATGAAGTCAGCAATCACATGCAAAGAAATATTTTGGTATTCTCAATAAGATCAAAAGTTACGCGGGTTTTTATGAAGATACTTTTCACATTTTTTGACTTTACAGCCACAATTTTTCCTATTTTAGCCTGATAACTGGGGAATCAAAATGCTATTAACGCGAAATGATGGAATTTGATAGTACGATATGCCCTAAATCTAGAAAAAGGTTTTAAACAAAATCGTTGTAGTGAATGTAGTTCATAGCCACTTATGCAGTCACAAACTAACGTGCGAGGGGATAACCAAATCAGAAAATTAAAAAAATGGCTTTAGAAAAAAATCTTTTCCAAATTTATATGACAGATGACATCCAAATCTGAGAATAGTTTGACATCAAAAACTCATTTTCGAGAAAAGGGTTCATAGCCACTTTTGAATATAAGCCCTCGATATATATTTTGAAGAAATATTACACAAAAAAATATCAAATTACTCGGCGATAAACCCTTCAGTCCCGCACCTTTTCTATGATAAATGCAGAAAATTGGATATGCTTTTTGACAAATTTAATATAGGATATGAGTAACAGGATGTTTACTCAAAATCTTTATAAGCATATTCCGATTAAATAAAAAATATTTGTAAATGTTTCTTCATTTTTATAATTTTAAATATGTATAAACTCGAATAACAAATACAGTTTTTTGTATTCGATGAAATGCAAGAAGAAACAACTAGAAATTGTAATTCCAAAAAACCAAATAATTGGTATTTTAGAGTTTCGTTTTCCTACGTAGATCCAAGTTACTGAATTTGTTGTTTCTCTTTTGAATAATACTTGTTACATATGTACAAAAAATACTAACTCTGAAAAATATTGATAAATATAACAAAAATGTTAGTAAGTTAAAACTCATTTCTTATTGTTTCGCAACTTTAAAGTAGATTTTCAAATAGAGACCTACACGCAAATCAAACAGTTTTCTTCGTTTGTCGAAATGGATTTGTATTATAATTGAAAACTAACAATACATTGGAAGTAACAGAAACCGTTGTTGTTGCATATGTGTTGAAAATAGAACACATCGGTTCAGATTTAGATACAGCTCCATAAAAATGTCCAATCGCAAATGTTACATCTTAGCGCTCTACATGCATCAAGCAAATTATTTGCTTTTATTAAAAATATTTTAGATTTCATTATGATATCTACACTATTTTTAAAATTACTAAACGATTTTGTTATTAAATTTCCAAACTTTTATTGCAGTACACAATTAAAAGTTCATAAGATATAGCTCTAGTCGAATGTCAAGAAATTGTATCGGTTAATAAAAATGAAAATTTTCCGAACAATTTGGTGTCCATTAGCAAAATTAGCACTACACAATCTTGAAATTGGCACAATTCGTTTAGTTTATTTGTATTTTTCATAACCTTTGTCCGAATTTCAAGAAAGTGTCCACGATTTTTTATGTAATTTTCGTGTATTTATGATTTTACTGCAAAATTACTATTTCGGGCGAGTTATTTTAAAAAGACCTTAAAAATTCTATATTTTTTTGCTTCAGAAAGTCTAGAAGGTTTTAAAAAGTATATGTTCGAAAACTCCCCCCCTGCGCACGGCCCTGCAATTCAGTAAAAAAGTGAAACGGGAAAATTTTTTGTATGTTTCCTAATCACAGGCTAAAATGACCTGGTCCAATTTGTCAAATTGAGTATAATATTTGTATCGGGGCTATATCCAAACAAGTTACTAACTTATTGTGAAAGTTCTTCTAGCTGAAGCATCACGTGTTATGCTCAATTTTAAGAAATTCTCTGAAAATACACGGTTTCTGGGGGAACGAAATTTGTATGGGAGATATATATAAATCTGAACCAATCTAACATATTTTTACCACAGGTGTTTCTAGTTGAAGTATAAGATGTTTTGCCAATTTTGAATAAAGTCTGTTGAAATTTATGGTATCTAGAGTGCAAAGGATCAAATCGGGAGTGAAATTCGTATGGGGGCAATATCTAAATCTGAACCGATTTTCTTCAAATTAAATAGCGTTCGTCCTTTTCCCGGAAAACTTCGTTGTGCAAAGTTTCGTTTGGTTCTGGCTACAATTGCGACCTGTATCGTTATTACAACAATAGATGGACAGACAGACGGACATTGCTAAATCGACCCAGCAAGTGATTCTAACCCGATCGGTATAATTAACAATGGGTCTATCTCCCTTCCTTTTGGATGTTACAAACAAATGCACAAAGACATAATAATCTCGTGGAGCGTATAAACACCAAAAGTCAATAACAGTTTTAGCGGGCGAAATGGGACAAAAAGGGATAAAAATGGTACCAATGATACGATAACAGCTAGAAATATGAAATTTGGAATGTACATCCCCCTAATTAAAATAGAGAGATTTTTAAAATTCGTACGTTTAAGGGATAAATTGGAAAAAAGGGATAAAAAACAGCTCTGACTGTGAAGATGCAAAATCCCTCTTATGATTTTTCTGAAATTTGTACTTTTAGCCGCAAAATGGGGCGAATAGAAAAGAGGGATAACAATTAAATTCGGTGTGTACTATTCATTGACTGCGTAGGGGCGAAAAGTAAAGAGATCTTTCGATATTCGTGCCTTCAGGATCTAAATGGGATCAAATTTGGCACCAATCACCAAGCGGCTGTAGCTAGAATTCAGTATTTACACTCGCCTGACTGCATATATTCTGAAACATAACGCTTTGTTGAGTTGCATTTCGGCCCAAAGTTTTTTCTTGCTAAAAAGATACTTTGTTTGTTTTGTGTGTTTAGTGATAATTGAAAACTAAGTAGTGAAAATATTTTCTATGTAGAAAAAAATACTCAGTTGCATGAAAATTTTCATCAGTTTTCGAGTTATAATATTTAAGTGACTTCACTATATTTTTCTAAGACAAAATATTTCTTTTTACTAAAAAATAAATTATGGATTTTTCTCAGTGAAACAATTTCTATAGAACTGCATTAGATTTGAGAAAAGATTTTGTCGAAAAATGTCTTATTTGCCAGAAAAATAAAAATTTTTACGGCGCACTGTTTACGTTCATGTTCATGTTCACTTTTCATCATAAAAAAGAGTTTCTGAAACTAATTTTCTCATCCGAATCAGATGATTTTTTTCCTTGCCCCAGAAAATATTCTCAAATGCAAAAAAAAATATTCCGAAGAAATTAGATCAAATGAAAACAAAATTACGTGTGATTTGTTTCTTTCACTGTGTCCACCAATTTCAATGTCTTCATCTTCGGTGCTTTCTTCAAACTGCATAATTGTGGAACTCCACCAACAAACCTCCGCAAGCAAGCAAGCATCACGACCACCAACATGCATGGAACGCATTGAAAGAATTAATAGAAGGCGTTCTAGGAAAGAACCGTGTCCAGCGAGAAGAGATACAGCAACGAGTAGACAGGTTGCTGTATTATTTTGAAAAAATCGGTGCATCCATGACGCTGAAATTGCATTTCTTGCACCACCACCTCGATACCTTTTTGGCACAATCATCTCAGGAATCAGACGAACAAGGAGAGAGGTTCCACCAGGTGACCATGCCAATTGAAAAGCGGTTCAAAAGCAAAAAATTGGATGCATTGCTTGCGGAGGTTTGTTGGTGGAGTTCCACAATTATGCAGTTTGAAGAAAGCACCGAAGATGAAGACATTGAAATTGGTGGACACAGTGAAAGAAACACGCCCTTGAATAGTATGTGTATCTCGGATGACGATACAGACTCAGACCATGAATATGAACAACCTACGAAGAAAACAAGATCATCAGAACCACAAGCGTCAACTTCTGCAAGCATGGATATTGCCAATAATTGAAAAAATGTTCTGAATTTTGTTTTATGCATATTATAATTGCGTATTAATTGCATATTATTTTATTTTCATAAAGTTTTTATAAATTAATTTTTTTTTGCATGATAATTTTTTAATTTTTATTTTTATTTTATTTTTGAAATTCATACCTTTACTCAATTGCGAATAAAAGCGAAACGCGTGCATCGATTTTCATGATCTTTGTCTCATTTTGCTCATAGGTTATGTGACTTTGCGAAAAAGTAACTACACTTGAAACTTATTTCCGTTTTGTATTTTTTATGAATTTAAAAAAATTTTTTCTTCATTTTTTATTGGAAACTTATTTTTAACTTGGAAACTGTTGCTTGTATAGGAAAACAATATATGAACAGATTAAGGGAATTGTAATTCTTAATTTTTTTAAATTTATTTCAACTAAATAGGGCTAGTGGCTGTCGAGCTATGTCAAACAACAGGGCCTAAAACGTGATAAATTCCCCTATACGA
>CANDYM010000599.1:0-18719 GCA_947397865.1 Polietes domitor
GGAAAAAAAAACGAGACGAAAAACAAAAAGCATAAAACACACACACACTCACAAGACCCAGGAAACAGAAACCCTAGTGAAAATCACCGAATTTTGTTTCAAAGGAAATGTATTTTTGCTCGCCTTTGGTTTTGTTTTAACATGAAGGAAAAATTTAATATCTTTCAAAGTTTTCTACAAAGCGACAGCCACACATACATACATACACTGGTCGTATGCTTTTAAAAAAGTATTTTTGGTTTGGTGTTGGCTTTCGTCCTTTGTGTGTGCATGTGTCAATGGCTTTGTGTGAGTGCGTGCGTGTGTTTGCAACATCCTGGTGTATAATGTCTCAACCTCAAATCTCATAAATGTCTCTTTTTGTGTTGCATGTTGTATATTATAAACCACGCCACGCCACACAACACCACATCGCAACAGCAACAGAAATCCCCATAACATGTTGTAGCCAGTCGCATACACTGACACTAACACACACACATATACTCTCACACGAGTTGAAGGCTTGTGTGAGAAACAGGATATATTCCCAGACATTTTATAAGCCCCATCTCATGCACTACAAACACTCTCTCACGCACACATTCCAGTCATTCCCATACATTCATAACAAAAATTTTCCAAATAAAATTCAGTGCCGAACTACTCTGGCACAGTGGTTCGGAAGAGCACAAATGGTGATAGAATCACCTAGACAACATCGCATTTTGACAATGACGCCTGAGAAATATCCAGGCAAATCTGGTCAAGATATAACAAAACAAGTAACAACGGCGTTAAGTTCGGCCGGACCGAACTTTTATATACCCTCCACCATGGATTGCATTCCACAGAGGTTTTCGTATAAGTGCAGTAATATTACAGGAAAATATAATTTTTTTTAATATGGCCAAACCAAATACAAATATTGAAAAAATAATTTTATAAATAAATATAATATTTTAATTATTTCAAACCATTATTTATATGAAATCAAAAAAATATATATTCTTATATTTATATTTTCAAAAAGCTTAAATACCATAAATAACGGTAGATAGTGGGTGCTACAGTTGGTTGTATTTCCATTCTATTTTAATTCCAAAAGCACAAATTTTGAAAATCCATTATCAGACGTACATAGTGATTCATGATTCAACCATTTTTTGCCGTAAAAGAAAAAATTACGAGTCAGAGGAATGCATACACCGAATTCCATGATTCCAGCTGCGCCCATTTGGTTGGTACCATTTTTACCCCCTTGACGATTCTACGCAATTTGAATTTCATTATTCTAGGTGTAGTCGTTTAGTTGGTACTTACTTTTATCCCTCAGTACCATTGTATCCCTTGAAGGCATGAATTTCGCAAAATCCGTTTATTTTCCGTGCCTACGCAGTCAGAGGAATGTATACTCCGAATTGTATGACTCTAGCTGCGGTCATTTGGTTGGTACTATTTGTATCCCCTTTTTCCATTTTAACCCCAAAAAGTACGAATTTCGAAAAATTCGTCTATTTTCCGTGTCTACGAAGTCAGAGGATGACTCTAGCTGCGGTCATTTGATTGGTGCTATTTTTATCCTTTAATTTTTTATCATTTTAAGCGCAAAAAGTACGAATTTTTAAAATCTGTTTATTTTAAGTGTCTACGCAATCGAAGGAATGTATACACCGAATTTCATTATTCCAGGTGCAGCCGTTTGGTTGGTACCATTTTTATCCGTCCGTACCCACTGTATCCCTTGATAGTACGAATTAAAAAAAAAAACTTTTATTTTTCATGTCTACGTAGTCAAAGAAATGTATACTCCGAATTTCATGACTCTAGCTGCGGTCATTTGGTTGGTACTATTTTTATCCCCTTTTTCTATTTTGACCCCAAAAAGTACGAATTTCGAAAAATCTGTTTATTTTAAGTGTCTACGCAATCAGAGGAATGTATACACCGAATTTCATTATTCCAGGTGCAGCCGTTTGGTTGGTACCATTTTGATCCCTCCGTACCCACTGTATCACTTGAAAGTACGAATGTGGAAAAAACTTTTATTTTTCATTTCTACGTAGTCAAAGAAATGTATACTCCGAATTTCATGAGTCTAGCTGCGGTCATTTGGTTGGTACTATTTTTATCCCCATTTTTCTATTTTGACCCCAAAAAGTACGAATTTCGAAAAATCAGTTTATTTTCCGTGTCTACGCAGTCAGAGGAATGTATACTCCGATTTGCATGACTCTTGCTACGGTCGTTTGGTTGGTACTATTTTTATCCCCTTTTTCCATTTTAACACTAAAAACTACGAATTTCAAAAAATCCGTTTATTTTACGTGTCTACGCAATCAGAGGAATGTATAGACCGAATTTCATTCTTCTAGGTGCAGCCGTTTGGTTGGTACCTTTTTTATCCCTCTATTCCCATTTTACTCCTTAAAAGTACGAATTTGGAAAAAATACTTTTATATTATGTATCTACTCAATTAGAGGAATGTACACACCGAATTTCGTGTTTCTAGCTGATATCGTTTAATATGTACCATTTTTATCCCTTTTTGCTGCATTTCACCCCCTACAAATAAGAATCACTTTATGGTGCACGTTGTTGTTATATGCGTAATGCTACTACTTGATACCCAATATCAAGTAAGTAGAAGCAGAGATATTGAAAAAATAGGCTTAAATATTCTAAAATATTGGGGGTAATTATGGGCATTTTTAGTCCTTGAGAGGGAAAACTTTTTCCCTTTGGGCCGATTTCGCCCAGTTTCAATCCCCACCGATCTACGACTATAAGACGCATTTATAGAAAATTTGGACGTCCTAGCTCCTTTCGTTTAGATGCTAGCGTGCTTTCAACAGACGGACGGACATGGCTAAATCGTCTTAGAATTTTATCACGATCAAGAATCTATATACTTTATATGCTCTCAAGTCGATATTTCAAGGTGTTACAAATGGAATGACAAAGTTAGTATATCCCCATCCTGGAGATGGAGGGTATAAAAATGTATCAGAGTCCTTAGACACAATATTAAAAAGGGACCTCTTCTGTCCTAACAACTTGCCTTTTCTGCATTTCGACCCACTGTTTGTTGCATGTGTTAGTCAGAGAAGAAGAAATTGAAATGTATCGTAGCAAATAAAACAAAACACACATTGTTTTTTGTCATAAAGTTTTTCCAATTTTTCTGTCATGGTGGTTTCAGATGATGCTGTTGTTTTCTTTTTTATTATTGTTTTTCTTTCCTTTTTGCTGAAGTCAGTATAAAATGTTTTGTAAAAAAATGTTTTTCAATTTCAAACAGAAATAGATAAATCTCCATATAGCACAAGAGCATCATGCAACACCTGATGCTCGCTCGTTCGGTGGCTTGTTCATGCCACACGCTTTAACATTTCTATTGTAAACTACAAATGAAATGAAATTGTTGTGCTGCGAACAATTTTCATTTCATTTTCATTCAGAGCTGTCCAATGCGGTAAGAAAAACAAGTCCTACAAACATTGCTGAAGGAAGGTTGGGGGGAGGTTAACTCTAAATCAATGAGTTGTGCTTTATAGAATTTTATAGTCACCGAAGAGCAGTTTTTGTTTGGAAAATATTTACTAGAACGTTTCATCCCAAATGTCTCCAGCATTAAATAGATTTGTCCAAAGTTGAACCTTGCATATATCAATTATACACAAAATCTGATTTTTTTCGGTTTCAAATTTGAATATATAACTCTAGTGATACACACGAAAAATTCTGAGTTAGACCCAATTTCAATATCTATAATGGATTTTTAATCGATTAAAATTTATTCGGAAATTTTTAAAAAATACAAAGACTAATTCCATGTTGGATAGAACAAACATTTTTCTTATGTTCTCCGAATTAACTGCAATTTTGTGCTTGTCTATAAGCGACTTTTTGTCGCCTTATTTACCGATTTTCAAAAATATGAAATTGTAGACCTAGAGTGGATCGAAAATAAACAATTGTTGTGTTTTGTCTTTACGAAACTTCATGATGTTTGTTTGAATGGAATTTGCCGATGATGTTAGTTTGGGATCAAAAACATGTGATCTAATTTAATTCATTTTTATACCCTACACCACTTCGAGGACTAGAGTATTATACGTTAGTTTTCCGCCAAATGTTTGTAACACCAATAAATAATCGAGCTAGACCCACCTTTAAGTACACGGATCGGCCTAGAATCATAGCTGAGTCGATTTAACGATGTCTGTCTGTCTGTCCGTCTGCTGTCCATCTAAACTTGTTCGTACTCTACAGGTCGCAATTGTCTTGAAATTTGGCAGAAGTTACTTTTTTGGCCAAGGACGATTGGTATTGAATTTGGAGAAAATCGGTTCAGATTTAGATATAGCCTCCATACAAATAACCCTATAATTTACACTTTTACTGCTCTAGAATGCACATTTTACATGGGATCATGACCAAATTTTCAGGATCGTGTTATATTTGAACTAGAAACAGCTCATGGGAAAAGGTTCACATGGGTCTACATGGCCCCCCATACAATTGTACCTCCGATTTACAATATTACTGCTCTAAAATGTACATTTTACATCGGATCTTGATCAAATTTCCCACACAATGTTAATTTTACACTAGAAACACGTATTTTGAAAGCCAGCTATATAGTTCAATGTTTTGGTGTAGCCCCCATACAAATGGGCCTCCAGTTTACACTATTATCGCTCTAGAACCCACATCTTACATTGGATCTTAATACAATTTTGCATATCATGTTATATTAACGTAACGTACTTTTAAAGTGATCTATAGCTCCAATTTTTAATGTAGCGCCCTTACAAGTGGTCCCCATTTGAATTATTACCTCTCTAGGACCCACATTTTACATCGGAAGTTTTTCAAATTTTGAATTTTGTATTATATTTCAACTAAGAAGACATACTACGAAAGTCAAATATATGGATCCATATTTTGGTATAACAGTCATACAAATTGGGCCCCCATTCTACTCTATTACATCTATCGAGATCCAATGCACGATGGTCTCGATACAATTTTGCATATCATGTAATATTTCAACTAAGAACACCTACTTTGAAATTGATCTATATGGAACCACTTTTTAATTTTTACCCTCAAGGACGTAAATTCGGATTTTTTTTTCAAATTTTGAAGATTATATTTTATTTCAACTAAGAATACATACTATGAAAGTCAAACATATATATATCAATACATTGGAATAACCCAAATGGGCCCCATTCTATTCTATTGCAGCTCTAGAAACTACGTCTTACATTGGATGATATATTTTAACTAGGAATCCTGCCTACCGTGAATGAGAAATATATAGGCCCATGTTTTGTACCAGGTCCCAAGTATTGTTATAGGCCTTTTGCAGTCGGTCCGATTCATCCTATTACTACTGTATAATTTGTATTTGTCTGCCGGAACATTGGATCAATTATTTACCATATTCGTTAAATATGACTAAAGATGAATTTATAGTATAATCTATATAAACTACATATCGGGAGTGAAATTTGTGTGGGAGCTATATATAAATCTGAACCGATCCGAACTGATCTGACATTTGCGCCATGGCTGTTTATAGAACAAATATAAGATATTTCGCCTAATTTGATGAGGATCTGTTAAAATATGTGGCTTCTAGAGCAAAAAAAGTCAAATCGGGAGCGAAATTTTAGTGGGAGCAGGTGTTCCTACTTTAAATATAAGATGTTTTGCCAAATCTGAAGACAATCTGATACAATATGTGGTTTCTAGAGCGGAAAAAGTCAAATCGGGAGCGAAATTTGTATGGTGTCTAATCTAAATCAGAATCGATTTTTGAATGGGAGCTATATATAAATCTGAACATTTGTACCACAGGTGTTTCTAGTTGAAATATAAGATGTTTCGCCAATTTTAAAGAAAATCTGCTGTAATATGCGGTATCTATAGTAAAAAGAGTCAAATCGGGAGTGAAATTCGTATGGGGGCTATATCTAAATCTGAACCGATTTTCTTCAAATTAAATAGCGTTCGTCGTTGTACTGAAAAACCTCGTTGTGCAAAGTTTAATTTGGTTCTGTCTACAATTGCGGCCTGTATCCTGATTACAAGAATAGATGGACGGACAGACAGACGGACATTGCTAAATCGACTCAGAAAGTGATTCTAAGACGATCGGTATAATTAACAATGGGTCTATCTCGTTTCCTTTTGGGTGTTACAAACAAATGCACAAAGACATAATACTCTAGTGGAGTGTATAAAAACAGAAATTTGAAAATATTATCAGTATTTTTCTAATTTAAAGTTTTAAATGGCCCACCCTATATTTCGTCATAAGTTAGACGTGAAAAATACTTGTTCTCGTCGAATCCCGCCTAAATTATTATTACCTGCGACGAATCAGATCTATATGTATGAGTTTGAAAATGAAAGTTGTAAAGATTTTCGGCAAAACGGATAATGTGGCAATGTTGTGTCATTAGAGGAGACTTTCTGTTCTTCCCTCACATCAAAATTAAACGCGGCAGTGTTTTTTGTGGGCATAAGAAGCTGTTGATGAGTTCAAAAGCTGGGTATTCATACCTAATATCTTCCAGTGTCATAGATTTGATTACATTCAAAATTAAAACAATTTAAATTTAAGTCAAAATAATGGATGTTGTCGAACACTTTCGTCTGATTCGGCCTTGGGTCTCATTGCTACATTGTGCAGCATTATCTTATCTTAATATTTCAAACACTCACTTGATTCTATTTTACCTCAACAAAGTAAAAATGGAAAATTGTATATATGTTTTTGCTTAGAATCTTTCCAAGGCTGACATGTCACCAATGAGATTTAACGTTGATCACCACCAGGAGCAGTCGGGCCAAGCATAAATTCAATTTTTATTGCATTGTTCGACGTGGCCTGTATATGCTTTTCCGGCGAAAATCTCCTTTTAAATCACTGGAATATGTCATTACCATGTACACCTTTTTGCAGCTACAAAATGAAACCTGAACTGACTGAAAGACCGACAGACAGGCAGCATCCTGGCATCCAGCTTATGGTGGTAACATAACCATTGAAACTACTTCCATGTCATCTATCTTTGTATTTGCAGTTGCTGTTGTAGTATTTTTTTTGACGATTTTTCTTTTGCCCCCAAAACATGCTGATGTGTTTTTGTAGTTGCTTCGTTTCTTCGTTCTCATCAGTCGCTCGCTGGCCTCCTCTATCCACTTATAATGAAAGACTGACTGGCAATCCATCAATTTGTAAATCTCGCCTTAAATTCCACTTCAAACACCAGGCAACTCAACTTGAAGCAAGGACGAGACAGAAAGACAGTGGCAGAGAGGGAGGAGCGCTAGCTCGACATACATTGATGTTCGGCAAAACTAAAACAAAACAAAGAAGAAGACTAGGTGGACAAGGCAGCAGAGGGTGGTGGAGGCAGAGGAGGTGGAGTTGGGTTTGGGGAGTCCTGTAACATAACCTCTGAGGACATAAATTCCAAAAATACTCCGCATACAAACACACACACACACGCGCACACACATGAGTTCATCGTCAGGTTCGTTGCTGCAGGACAACAACGCAAAAAATGCGAAACAACATTTTCAATGTCCAGCAGAGAAACATGTCAAATTTCAAACTTCCTGTTTTTGCCGGAGCACAGCACCACCAGCAGCAGCATTAGACAGCAACGGCAACGGCACAGTGGTCCTTTCAAAAAGGACACATACGAGAGTGCTCTGTTTTATGTACATTCTCCCATATCTACAGCTACAATTTCTTGTAGCTTTTTTGTTGTCCCATTTTTCCATTTGTTTTCTTTTTTCCTCTTTCTTTCTTTCTGACCCTTAAGGTAGTAAAACTTAAACTATGCAAAGAGTATTACAAAAGAATGTTGAATGTAGTTGGAGGACGTCATAGCGAGCCACATTAGAAAATCCACTGTGAAAGTAGATTGTGAAGGCAGGTAGGTAGGATACAAGAAAAGCCCCCCAAAACTGGAAAATTCTTTTGGGTTACTTTTGTCTTTGTGCAACAACAACAACAGCAACAACTTTATGCCTTCCAACAAGCATCAGCACTCAGCAATAGCTTCAAGTTTAAACAAAGTTCCTTGTTTTTGAAGAGATTAAAGGACTCAGTGTGGCTGAGTTTGAACAGAACAAACGCCACAGAAATAGATTTAAATTTTTTGACATGAAGGTAAGAAAGTTGAAAAATTGAGCATAGCGCTCAAAATTTGTCGAGGAATATCACTGTCCCGAACAAGACAAGCTTAGAAGGGAAGATCTTCTGGAAATAGGACATATTGTGGAAGAGAATCGTGGTAAGAACTGAACTGACTCCACATAATAAGATCCACATTTCATTCTCAAGAATCGCAATAAAATTTCCATATCTAACGTATAGCTAAAGTAAATGTTCGTCTTGAAGAAAAACAAGCCTTCTGACCATTTAAGGTTAGGCTGAGCACGCTACCAGGATTACTTACAGGGCACTATGCGATTGGCAAGATGGCTGTACGCATTGGTATCTCACGTGAAGACTACTATAGGAACTGTTCAGATGCCGATGAAGAAGAATCAGTGGAACACTTGCGTATAACTGCAAGAACTCAGACTATCCTTCCAAGGAAGTACGTTCTTCGCTGATCTGACGGACTTAGCAAGTGTATCTCTTCGGCATCTGCTCAACTTTATCAACAAGACAATGTGCTTTCAGAAAGAATATCTGATATCTTCCCTATCCCATATATCTTCCCTTAATATTATACTAGATTTGAGTACCTTAATGGGCCTTTATAGGCCTCCCATTCATTCAAATTTCAATGAGCACAATGCGACTAATGATTAAGAGGATTGGGGAACGTCGCCCTTAAATTCGCAATAAATGCGGGGAAGACATCCTCCCAAACAGACATCGCTCCAAGATGGTGGAAAATCCAAAAACTGGTTATGATTTCAAAAGGAAACTAACCGGCGAAGTAGTGCTCATCGCATCGACTTTTGGATACAATGGGAAACAAGTAAGGAAAGGCTAAAGTCGGGCGGGGCCGACTCTATGATACACTCCACTTTCAATCCGATTACTATTTAATTCGGTGAAAACTGGAAGGATTTTTGTATCCTGTAAATGTATGTGTTTGACAAAAAATGTTAAATCGGAAAGGACATTTGTATGGGGGTGTTTTGAAATCTGGAACGAAATAGGTGAAATATAATATGTATAGTTTGGCCAAAATCGGTTAAAGATTTGGGAGCAACATTTGTATTTGCACTATATCTAAATCTGAACCGATCTTAGCCACTTTCACCATAGGCTTTTTACTTGGATTATAAGCTGATGTGCCAAATTTAAAGAAAATCGAGTAAAATATGTGGTTTCTAAAGCGGCAAAAGTCAAATCGGGTGCCACATTTGTTTGGGGCTATACATAAATCTGAACCGATCTTACCCAATTTCTGCATAGGTGTTTCTAGTTGGATTATAAGATGTTGTGCCAAATTTAAAGAAAATTGTGTACAATATGTCGTTTCTACAGCGGAAAATGTCAAATCGGGAGCGACATTTGTATGGGGGCTATATCTAAATATGAACCGATCCTATCCAATTTTTGCATAAGTATTTCTAGTTAGATTATAAGATGTTGTGCAAAATTTAAAGAAAATTGGGTACAATATGTGGTTTCTAGAGCGGAAAATGTCAAATCGGGAGCGACATTTGTATATGGGCTATATCTAAATCTGAACCGATATGACCCGCTTTCACCATAGCTGTTTCTACTTCAATTATAGGGTACTGTGCCAAATTTGAAGCAAATCGAGTGAAATATGTGGTTTTTAGAGCGGAAAAAGTCAAATCGGGAGCGACATTTGTATGGGGGCTATATCTAAATCTGAACCGATCTGAGCGATTTTCACCACCGCTGTTTCCACTTCAATTATAGAGTACTGTGCCAAATTTGAAGCAAATCGAGTGAAATATGTGGTTTCTAAAGCGGAAAAAGTCAAATCGGGAGCGACATTTGTATGGGGGCTATATCTAAATCTGAACCGATCTGACCGATTTTGACCATCGCTGTTTCCACTTCAATTATAGAGTACTGTGCCAAATTTGAAGCAAATCGAGTGAAATATGTGGTTTCTAAAGCAGAAAAAGTCAAATCGGGAGCGATATTTGTATGGGGGCTATATCTAAATCTGAACCGATCTGACCGATTTTGACCATCGCTGTTTCCACTTCAATTACAGAGTACTGTGCCAAATTTGAAGCAAATCGAGTGAAATATGTGGTTTCTAGAGCGGAAAAAGTCAAATCGGGAGCGACATTTGTATGGGGGCTATATCTAAATCTTAACCGATCTGACCGATTTTCACCATCGCTGTTTCCACTTCAATTATAGGGTACCGTGCCAAATTTGAAGCAAATCGAGTGAAATATGTGGTTTCTAAAGCAGGAAAAGTCAAATCGGTAGCGACATTTGTATGGGGGCTATATCTAAATCTGAACCGATTTGCATCAAATTAAATAGCGTTCGTCCTTGATCCACAAAACTTACTTGTGCCAATTTTTGTTAAGATCGGACTATAATTGTGACCTGCAATTTGATTACAACAATAGATGGACAGACAGACGGACATTGCTAATCGACTCAGAAAGTGATTCTAAGCCGATCTGTATAATAAACGGTGGGTCTAACTCGTTTCCTTTTAGGCGTTACAAACAAATGCACAAAGACATAATACTCTCGTGGAGTGTATAAAAATACTAGAAATATTAGACTTGAACCAGATGATATACATCCGAAACTATAGGTGAAATAGAGTTAATTGGCTCTTTTAGTTTTTCATTTTCTCGTCCTGTAGCCCCTTAAAAGGAATACAAATTTTTGTTTAGTATTAACAATAATTTAAAGTTTAGTATATGAATAAAGATATGAATAAACTAGAAAAACTAAGGATTAAACTTAAAATATATGTGGATGCTGATCTAATATAGATAGAACCATGATATTTGAAGTGTTTTTTAAAGATATTTATCTTTACTTTCATACTAATAGCGTTAT
Source organism: Polietes domitor (assembly GCA_947397865.1). Lineage (NCBI taxonomy): Eukaryota > Metazoa > Arthropoda > Insecta > Diptera > Muscidae > Polietes > Polietes domitor. The sequence goes on from CANDYM010000599.1 coordinate 11,043, forward strand.
CATAGGGTGCGAACAAGTATATAAAATATTTTTTTTGAAAAATTGTATACTTTAGACTTTAGAATTTTGTAGTTCTATGAATGGGCAACAGGATGAGGAAATGAAAAACTAAAAACACCAAGTGACTCCATTTTGGCTATGGTTTCATACGTATTTCATCCTGTTCAATAGTAAAGATAAAGATCGCATTCGACTACAGATGCCGTGGGGACTGTTGTTAATCGCTGAATCGAAGAAATACTGCGTGGTCCTTAGACTAGATGTCTTTAACTCTGCAAACTGGAATCATATTAAAAACGCACATGCAAGAATGGAGGTCACCGAGTACTTTAGAGAGCTAATACCGACCAAAATTACAGACAAAAAGCTTGTTTATGAAATCGACAACGGATCTGAAGAATATTGCGTCACAGCCAGTGTTCCACAAGGATCCGCGCTCGGTCCCACTGCTGTGGAACGTCATGTATGAAGAGGTTTTGAGACTACATGTGATAACCGGTTTTCGCATTATTGGCTTCGCTGACGATATAGCGGTAGTCAAACACATCTATCATATCGAAAATGCGACAAATCGGGCTATTGCCAAGTCGTGGCTGGAGCTTGACGTTAACTGGGCACAAGACAGAAGCAGTTTTGACCACGATCCGAAAAAATGTGTAATTCATGAACTTGAGACTGGGAAGCTAAATCATAAAATAAAGCCGTGTCATAAAATTTTTGGGAGTAATGATCGGTAATAGATTGAACTCCAAGGCTTACATTGACTACATGCCCAACATCGGAGGATCAAAATCAGCATGGCGAAGGCTATTGGTCATGGTGGTAAACTCGTTGATGATATATGCCTAGTCAGTGTGGGTTGGTGCTCTGGATGTAAAAAGTCTCAGGAGAAAATTGATATCAATACATAGACTAAGCATAGACATTATGTAGTCGCAGACATAATACCCACGACCTCTTGAACAGTGAAATGAGGAAAATATATGATAGGAAACTGATGAATAGTATTCAAAGGTCTCAAATAGTTGAGGAGGAACGGTGGCAACACAATCACGTTGGAGTACATCCACTAAAGCTGGCCATAGACGAACGATAAATTCGAGCAATTTGTTGGGTTTGTGGTCGCTTTTTTACGTCTGTGGGGTAGTTTGCGAACAAATTGCAAGTAAAAAAGCAACACAAACCCAACAAATTGCTCGAATTTATCGTTCGTCTATGGCCAGCTTAAGGGATACATCACCTAATCCGAAACAATGCAGACTGGCTGCAAAGGGAACATGAAGATGTAAACTAATACATTAAGCATCATCTTAACTGATCATGGCTGTTTTCGAATCTGCACAGATTTAGACACGATTGTTCGCCTATGTGTAGGGTTGTGGTCGATGATCCAATTCCACCAGATCTGAAAAATCGTTAGTTCACATGTAACAACTATAATCTCGGAGCTTAGATATCTTGAACGACCAGCCCAACGAAGTAATACTTAAGACAGGGGCAGAGTGTCCTGTAAGAATACGAGGGCGAGGTTCACTACGTATGCGCCGGTGAAGCGTGCATAGGAATGACACGGTCACAGGCATCAATGAAGGTTCCTCACCTCTGATACGCAAATAAAAAGTCTGAGTAAGCTCTTTACTCAGTATGTGTGCGAACTTCCTCGTTTATCTGAAGAGAACGCCTCCGTGAGAAGCGGGTTGAGCATGTCTATAGACATAGGCAGAGAGTTGGGAATGTCTAGCGATAGTTACGCTACATTTGAAATAAATCAAAATGCTCCTAGCACGTGCATTTGGGGAAGGCACATTTGAAGGGGTAGTGAATCCTCGAGAAGGCGTAGAGAAAGACTCTTTGTAGGCCAACTTTCAGAAGCTAGTTGGTAATGTATATCGAAATTTGCGCTATACTTGAAACATGTCAGAAGAAGATCTCCTAGCATATTTGTTTGGGGAAGGCAAATTTGAATGAGTTGAGGAGTTGAGAATGTCCTAAACACTTGAGTGCTACCTTTGACACGCTTGTTAGACAAGAGGAAGCACTAGGTATTACGTGCATTAAACTCTACTCTATTTATACGACTCCATTCGGAAATGACCAGTAAATCCTGGATAAGTGATTCATATATCAATCGCCTATTGTCCTCAATTTCTTGAATGATTATCAATGACAGAGGTTGCTGTCATTCGCGAATGAGTAGATTGGATCCGAAGTGCAATTCAATAGGTCGTCGATGAAAATAAGAAAAAGGGGGAAAAGGACAGAGCCCTGTATTACTCCTGCGGTAAGTCTATGCACGTCGGATTAGAACCCATCAACAACAACACTTACAGTGTGATCTCTAAGGAAGCTTGCGATCTCTGAGGAATATAAATCGAGAGAAGTCACTACCAACACCAAAAGCTGATGAAGCGTTGTTAGGAGCATTCGATAGAAAAATTCTACGTGAAATTTATGGAAGAATCTGTGAGAACGGCAAGTATAAACCGCAAAGGAATGAGTTATCCCGACATAAAATATTTCGACGAATCAAAATCCAATGATTGTGCTGGCTGGGTCACGTTGGTCGAATGACGATGTTGCAGCAAATCTATTCTTTATCAGACTAAGACTATCATAGAAAGTAAGTAATGGAAATGAGGCGAATCACACTGAACGTTATAGACATTTGCCATATATAGGGTGTGCCATTTAATATTTTAAATTTGAACTACCGATTACTTTGACTACGAAAGGTAGAATAACATTAATTATACCCTACACCACTTCGTGGTCTAGGGTATTATAAGTTAGTTTCGCGCCAAATGTTTGTAACACCAAGAAATAATCGAGCTAGACCCACCTTTAAGTATACCGATCGGCTTAGAATCACCAGCTGAGTCGATTTAACGATGTCTGTCCGTCCGTCCGTCTGTCCGTCTGCTGTCCATCTAAGCTTGTTCGCACTCTACAGGTCGCAATTATTGTCCGATTGTCATGAAACTTGGCAGAAGTTATTTTTTCTGGCCAAGGACCATCGGTATTGAATTTGGAGGAACTCGGTTCAGATTTAGATATAGCCCCCATACAAATGTCGCTCCCGATTTGACATTTTCTGCTCTAGAAACGACAAATTGTACCCGATTTTCTTTAAATTTTGCAGAACATCTTATAATCGAACTAGAAACACGTATGCAAAAATTGGGTAAGATCGGGTCAGATTTAGATATAGCCCCCATACAAATGTCGCTCCCGATTTTACATTTTCCGCTCTAGAAACGACATGTTGTACCCGATTTTCTTTAAATTTGGCAGAACATCTTTTAATCCAACTAGAAACACGTATGCAAAAATTGGGTAAGATCGGTTCAGATTTAGATATAGCCCCCATACAAATGTCGCTCCCGATTTGACATTTGCCGCTCTAGAAACGACATATTGTACCCGATTTTCTTTACATTTTGCAGAACATCTCATAATGCAACTAGAAACACGTATGCAAAAATTGGGTAAGATCGGTTGAGATTTAGATATAGCTCCCATACAAATGTCGCTCCCGAATTCACTTTTTCCGCTTTAGAAACCACATATTGTACCCGATTTTCTTTAAAATTATCAAAACATTTTATAATCGAACTAGAAACACCTATGCTGAAAGGTGGTAAGATCGGTTCAGATTTAGATATAGCCCCAATACAAATGTTGCTCCCGAATCTTTAACCGATTTTGGCCAAAGCGAGTCACATCATTACAGGTTTCAATATACCCCCATACAAATGTCCTTTCCGATTTAACATTTTTTGTCAAAAACATACATTTACATAATTCAAAAATCCTTCCTTATTTCACTTTTTTGCCGAATTGAATTGTAATGAGATAGAAAGTGGGGTGTATCATATAGTCGGCTCCGTCCGACTTTAGCATTGCCTTAGTTGTTTGGGAGATGCCATGTGTTTATACTTTGGTATAACCCAAGTTGGCCCCATTCGGCACTATTACAGCTCTAGACACTACATCTTACATCGGATCTTCATCAAATTTCGCAGATCATTCTATGTTTCAACTAGGAATACCTACCGTAAATGAGAAATATTTTGGGGCATGTTTTGGCACAGGCCTCAAGTGTTGTTATAGGCCCCCTTCAAATGTCCGTCCGATTCATCATATTACCGCTGTATAATCTGTATTTGTCTTTGGATCTTGATCAATTTTTCCAGATTATTATTTGTCATATTCATTAAATTTGACTAAAGATGAATTTATAGTATAGTTTATATGAACTACATAAAATTGCTCCCATGAAATACCTGGGTTTAGTATTCAAAGCGAGGTATATACGCAGGGAGTGGTGTAGGGTATTATATAGTCGGCCCCGACCGACTTTAGCCTTTCCTTACTTGTTTTTATTCATTTGTTTTATTTCGAACAAAATTGGGAAATATTAAAAACTTACCTCCAAAGTAGTAAGGTTTTAACGCAAACTGTCAGAAACGTACGTGGGAAATTTTTCGAAGAGATCGGCCTTCAGTTCAGCCTTCATGAAGCTCCTGGGGTTCAGAGAACCCTCACGTGACTATTGAGAAGCCAATGCATCCACAACGAGTCAGAATATATTTATTGCAGTCCTCATTTGGGAATATTTTGTTAATATTTTTCTGGTTGGAATGCCATCCCTGGTGTCATCTGACCCATGTAAGGTCAGCACTAGGTCACCTTATAGTGAAAGATGTCTTTTGTGCGACAATTTCTATAAACTCTCCAATTCGTCATTGTGGTTTTTGGCAGTTAATGACATGTCATGTCATAACTTCAAAAAAAAAAACATCAGCAACAGTCCATGTTCAATGAAAGCTGTGTGTCATTATATGCGACCCCATTCGACAGTTTTATTAATTAAATAATTTACGATGTTCCCCCCAACGATATGATAGCGATCACATCATTTATCTTTTTTCTTGTGTCGCTCTCTTCAAACTTTAAATCTAAACATTTCAGTTTCTTTTTGCTGAGACTGGTGGTCGTGTTGAAAACTCAATTTAATAACATCGACATCGACAATCATTATTAATTTAATGTTTGTTGGTGTCTCTGTGTCGTCGTAGTCGTTCAATCGTTGGCTTCGCCTTCAAGTACAGTGACACAGTTGGAGCTGACAGAGCTTAAACCCGCAGCCCCAGCCCGAGTGGGGAATCTGGAATCATCATCTTCAACATCTGCAGCATCTTCTGGGGAAGATAGACGCACACATACACACATAGACCGACCGAAGACAAGTGCTTTCTCGTTAGTTTGATGTGATTTCTGGGATCCCCCCTCATGATGTGTGACTGTGTGTGCTTGTTTCTGTCTAGTTGTGGTTGCTTCCCGGCATGACTTATGGCCCTGTGTTGAAATCACATGTGTATGGACATGGACGTGTGTGTGTGGATGTGCAACACATTGATGTTGCACAATGGTTGTTGGCTGTTGGTTGGTCTTCTTCCACTTGTTGTGAAAAAGGGTCTGCATCGAGTTTGTTTGGTTCATCCGTGCCCCCTGTTGTGATCACCAGTCACTAATGAAGATTAATTTTCGGTTTTCTTCCTCCTCGCCGAGCTGCAGAAAGATTTGAGCAATAGCCGCCGCACCAGAAATCTGTACTTGAAGATTATTCTTTGTAATTGTTTGGGAAAACGAAGATGCTTCGATAAACAATAAGCAATGCTAATTAGCTTGGAACTTTTTGTTGGCTGTCTGTCGTCGCTGACTAAATGACGACTCATTGATCGGAGGTCAGAGATTGAAAGTGAACGTGGTGTTGTGTTGTGTGTGCATCTGAAGTGATGGCTTTTCGACATTAAGTGATCCAATTTATGATGTTCAATGTCATGTTTGGTGTGTCGAAGCTTAGCGAAGGTGGAGTGTTTACGTGTGACTTGAATGTTAGACTTGTAAATTTTTATGTCTGACGGAATAGGAACTGGTATTAGCAAACTATTTGAGTTACTGGAACAAAGCCACTTTAAACATCACAAAACAGGAAAATGATTGACTGGTAATCTATTTTAGACCATTAGGGTTGGCTCGGTTCCAACATAGCCGCAGTCTTTCCTAAAACTAACACAAACTACGGCAGACTAGGTTGTCTTAAAAATAATATCGACTGACGACTCGTTGACACGATCAATAGCTAGCGAGGTCCCTCGTTTATAAATATATCAAGCAGGGTATTCCTTAAAAAATTCACTGAGGGAATCTAAGTGCCATCAAGTAAAGTTTCATCTAAAATCTTCATATATGAAATATATCCGATTGCCCGAATTTAAATGTTAATAAATCAAAATAACGCTTTGATCCATTACTAATTTCAATTTTTTACAGAATTCAAAAATGTTTGCTATAACAACAGTAGAGCAGTAGAAACTCTGCAATCTCAAATTCTTCCTCGGCCACACAAAACACAGCATCTGAGAGTGAGAGCAGTGCTCCATCGATACCGAAATCAAATCGTTTTTTGGACCGATCAGCTTTGTGGGACGTTCCAATGCTCTTGTAGAGTCACGCGGAAATCTTGGAGTGTTATTGAATTTACAGTACCCTATGACCTGACACCCAAACTAATTGAATATCAAATTGTTTGGACTCCTGCTGAAGATATGCGAGGAAGGTGTTCGATGTTCTCATAATATACAAATAGTGTTATAGCCTTTTGAGACTGCATCGAGCTGAAATTGCCATAAGATTTTTAATGTCAGATTTTTATTGGATCTAATAACATTAGCAAATCGACCTTGATCGATTTCAACCTAATTTCTCACACAGTTTGAAAAGGCCATCAGTAATATTTTGAGATAATTCACTTTTTGATATTTTTATGTGCAATGTCATGTGCAATTTTACTAAACCGACTTTTTTAATCCAATATTTATTTACAACATAATGTTTTACAACAGCTTGGTCTTAATATCCAATATCTTCCTTAATTTGAAAATTCTTCCAAATGCAGAAAAAAAGTTTGATTTTACGTATTTTATATGTTATTAATTTTTATAACATAATTATAATTACTTTTAAGTTTTATTCCCAAGTATTTAATTACATGGTCTTCCCTAATAAAATTCCCACCTACAAAAATGCCAAAGACATTATTCATGGTTAAGAACAGTCAAAATCTTAATAATTTCGTCTTGCTAGAGTTCAAAACAAGTCTGTTCAGCCTCACAAATTCGCACATCACAGCAGCATCTTTTTCCATTTCAACTCTCAGTACTTTTTCATATTTATAAGGGAAGAATATTGCTATATCATCTGCAAACATAACAACATCTGCAAACATAACAACAGATCCAAATAAACCGAGATAATTTATGCCATTTATATAGATCGTAAACAGAAGCGCGCCAAGGATTCTACCCTGAGGTACTCCACAACTCACAGGCTGTGCTGAACTTCTTCCCTCTCCAACTTAGACAAATTGTCTCCTATTTGACAAATAACTTCTAATAAGTTGCAGATCATTATCTAGAATACCATAAAATATAAGTTTTTGCAACAAAATCTCGTGATCAACCAAGTCAAAAGCTTTGCTAAAATCATAAAATATTCCAGCTATTGAAGATACCTCGTCTAAACCTCGACATATTATGTTTACCAACTTTAAAATTGCTTCATCCGTCCCTCCACCTTTAATATACCCAAATTGCGTCCTACATATCAACGATT
>CANDYM010000600.1:0-16547 GCA_947397865.1 Polietes domitor
CTGATGTCCTTCAAAGGGCTGACTGGGGGAAAACTCATAAAAACGTGAAAATATTATTTCCTTAGTTTGTCCTTAAGCCAAAATTTAGCGGAAAACTCATTTTCCTAACCCATCTTCTTTGATAGCCTCTTGACTCCCTTTAAAAGTTTGAATTTGTATGGTATTTAAACACTCCACGAGAGTATTATGTCTTTGTGTATTTGTTTGTAACACCCAAACGGAAGAGAGATAGAACCATTGTTAATTATACCGATCAACTTAGAATCACTTTTTGAATCGATTTAGCAATGTCCGTCTGTCCGTCTGTCTGTCCATCTATTCTTGTAATCACGATTCAGGTGGCAATTGTAGCCAGAACCAAATGAAACTTTGCACAACGAAGTTTTTTGGGACAAGGACGAACGCTATTTAATTTGAAGAAAATCGGTTCAGATTTAGATATAGCCCCCATACTAATTTCACTACCGATTTGATTCTTTTCACTCTAGATACCACATATTATAACAGATCTTCTTCAAATTTGGCAAATCATCTTATATTTCAACTAGAAACACCTGTGGTGAAAATGCGTCAGATCGGTTCAGATTTGTATATAGCTCCCAATTAAATTTCGCTCACGATTTGAATTTTTCCGCTCCAGAATCCACATATTTTGACATATCTTCATCAAATTTGGCTAAATATCTTATGTTTCCATTAGAAACGCCCATGGCGAAAATGGGTCAGATCGGTTCAGATTTATATGTAGATCCCATACAAATTTCGCTCCCGATTTGAATTTTTCCGCTACAAAACCCACATATTTTAACAGATTTTCTTCAAAATTGTCAAATCGCCTTATATTTCAACTGGAAACACCTGTGGTGAAAATGTGTTAGATCGTTTCAGATTTACACATAGCTCCCATACAAATTTCGCTCCCCGATTGACTTTTTCCACCCCAGAAACCACGTATTTTCACCGAATTTCTTCAAATTAAGCATAACACGTTTACTTGAACTGAAAAAACTAATTGTGAAAGTTAGTCACTTCATTCCATGCTTGGATATAGCCCCGATACAAATATTCCTCTCGATTTGACAAATTGGGTCAGGTCATATTAGCCTATGATTAGGAAACATACAAAATGCCTTCCCGTTTTCACCTTTTTACCGAATTGAATTGTGTTCGGATAGAAAGTGGAGTGTATCATATAGTCGGCCCCGCCCGACTTTAGCCTTTCCTTACTTATTTTGCCTTCAATGTGAATTTTATTGTTAACCATAATTTTGTGTGATATTAATAATATAAACTGTATTTGTTTATTTATTGTAGAGTAATATCCAGAAGATGCAAGTCGTGAAATTGCAAAATATCAGAATTTAATTAAAAAACTAACCTCAAGCTGGAACAATTATTATTTTATAGTTGAAAGCATTTATATGGTAAAAACAGGGAATGCAATGACTACTCTACTCTAGATTTAATAATTCTGAGAAGGGCACATGAGACGAAAGCGCCCTCCAGCAAGATAAACAGATAGTACATCAATCAATGGCAAAAAATACATACGGTGAAATATTTTCATACAAGGTGAGACCTTGGAATTTTCCACACATCCCTTATACTCCAATTAGAAATACAGTTTTCTGTTTAAATCAGCTCACAACCTCGCCTACCTCCCACATATACATACGTTAGTACAAATCGTTACCAGTTTTAACATTTGAGTCCATAATAAATTACAGATCGCAAAAAAACAAACAAAGATGGCAATCCGAATGTTTTTAATTGTAATATATTTTCAATCTTGCAACCAGTTAGTTTCCCAGAACTGGATGAACCTCTTGTTGTACCTGCACCATGAACGCCAATTATTTGTACGTACATTAATCTGGGTCATAACCTATACAGTCATAAATAAACAAATAACCACAACTAAAATAATGCATCATGTTTATCATAATTCATATCATATCATAAACCTGGACATCTATCTTATCAATTCAAATTTGATAACTTTGGTGCAGAATGATAAAATATATTATTTCAGCATGTTGATGATCTAAAATTTGTGTTGCACAGTGTAATGTAGTCTTTGACACAGTACTTCGAGTCTACGTATAGATAGAACTACGTTGCTCTTAGTAATGAAAAGTATTTGCAATTCTGTAACTAAAAAGATTTGATATCACTACTCAACAAAATGAAAAAAATTTCATGTACTCCGGATGCGATAATTTTTTCTGTGTAGATAACCTTGACATGAGCTCGAAAAACGCAATAAAATTTTTTCTTTCGTTTGGGTTTTGTTTTATTTTTTTTTTTTAATTTTTAAATTTTTTTTTGTTTAATTTGTTTCGTCCGGCATAACTCGGGAACCACTAGCCCGATTTAATTGAATTAAATTTTAAAAAATTTAAAATTACAATTCCCTTAATCTGTTCATATATTGTTTTCCTATACAAGCAACAGTTTCCAAGTTAAAAATGAATATATAAAGGAAAAAACTAATTTTTTGCCTAAAGATTTAAATTTTTTTTTAAAAATCCATAAAAAATCCAAAATGAAAAAAAATGTCAAATCTTATTACTTTTACGTAAAGTCACATAACCTATGAGCAAAATGAGACAAAGATCATGAAAATCGATGCACGCGTTTCGCTTTAATTCGCAATTGAGTAAAGGTATGAATTTCAAAAATTTGCTCGACATATGCACAACTTTGTCTATGGTAAGGTTTTTTCTTTTTTATTACAAAAAAAATTAAAATTTGTTGGGTGACAAAAATATATGACTTTAATATTGTTGTGGGTCTGTTTCTCTTATCAGGAACCAGATATAGTCCCCCATCATAGCTTCGTTCCAAAATCCTTGGTATCGGTGCTCAATTTCTTTCATTTGCTGATGAAAACGCTCACCATGCTCGTCACTCACATGGCCCAGGTTGTCCGGAAAGAAGTCCAAGTGCGAGTGTAGAAAATGTATCTTAAGCGACATATTTGCTCTAATTTTTTTATAATTTTGGAGTAGTTGTTCGACGATCTCTCTGTAATTTGAGCTTTTGTTGTTTCCAAGAAATCCGGAAACAATTTGCCGAAATGAGTTCCAAGCTGCAGCTTCATTTGGTGATAAAATGTGCTCAAACTGTTGGTCTTGCAACAACTTTTTAATTTGCGGACCGTCGAAAACGCCTTCCTTAATCTTTGCCGATGAAAGGTGAGGAAAAATGGTTTTTAAATAGGCGAACGCTTCGCCATCTTTGTTGATAGCTTTCACGAAGTTTTTTAAGAGTCCGAGCTTTATGTGAAGAGGTGGGAGAAAAACATTTTCCTTTTTTATGAGTGGTGTATATTTCACGTTGTCGCTGCCGGGGATGAAGTTAACTCTTTCTGTCCAACTCCTCCTGGTGTAATGATGTTGACGATCGCGGCTGTCCCAAAGGCAGAGAAAACAACAGTACTTTGTGAATCCACCTTGTAATCCACAAAGGATACCGATAACCTTAAGGTCGGCACAAACTTTCCAATCGTGCCTCTCATAGTTAAGGCACTTTAGTAGATTGTCCATGACTTCGTATGTTTCCTTGGTGTCAACGGCATGAGCAATTGGAATCGAAGGTTTCTTGTTGCCGTTGTGCAGTAAAATTGCTTTAAGGCTCTGGCACTGGAAAATTCACTGTTGAAACAGCAGCGTAAGTCCATCGTATATTTTTTCCCACGCCTGTTTTTTTGCTAAGACAGAAGTAGCAATCTGTTACATGGCAAAGCGGAGCTCTCCAAAGCATTGGCATGATGATTCTCGGCTGTCGTCTGAAAGAATTTCAATAATAAGTTATATATGTTCTTGAATTTCGTAATCTACACTTACCTTGAGTCAGCTAGCTGTACGTAACCTTGGACATAGAGCACTTGGTATCCACCGCTCATCTATGTTTGAGACCTTTAAATTGAAGCTCTCTTCAAATGAATCTCTCAATTTAGGTGAAAAACAACGCTTGTTTTTTTCAGAAACGTATTCTCCGCACATGTAACAAAAATTACTTGGATTGGTATTGCATTCAAATCCTCGCGAACGTTTGCTCATTTTAACTATCGCGTTCGTCGACACTTGTTGAATGAGTAAAATCGATCAATGAAGACCTATTTATACTGTGTATTGTTTAGTATTTTACTGACAGGTACTTATAAATGGGTGTATATTTTTTTACGGTGGCTACATACCTGTTTCACCATGTGTGAGTCTTAAATTTTCCGAATAATGACCACCCTTAAATGTGGGTTGCATTTCTGTAAAAAAATCATTCAGGTAGCCAACGTAAAACCCAAATAATTAAAAAAGTCCCCTTTCCTTTTTTCCTTTTAATTGTTCACGCACATTTATTAGCGTTTATTACTTTGCTTACGCAATCATAAAAATTAAATAACCCTTTGTTTATTCCGTTTTGTTAATTCTGAGAATCAAAAAAAAAAAAAACCTTACCATAGACAAAGTTGTGCATATGTCGAGCAAATTTTTGAAATTCATACCTTTACTCAATTGCGAATAAAAGCGAAACGCGTGCATCGATTTTCATGATCTTTGTCTCATTTTGCTCATAGGTTATGTGACTTTACGTAAAAGTAATAAGATTTGACATTTTTTTCATTTTGGATTTTTAAAAAAAAATTAAATCTTTAGGCAAAAAATAAGTTTTTTCCTTTATATATTCATTTTTAACTTGGAAACTGTTGCTTGTATAGGAAAACAATATATGAACAGATTAAGGGAATTGTAATTTTAAATTTTTTAAAATTTAATTCAATTAAATCGGGCTAGTGGTTCCCGAGTTATGCCGGACGAAACAAATTAACCAAAAAAAAATTTTTTAAATTAAAAAAAAAAAAATAAAACAAAAACCAAACGAAAAAAAAATTTTATTGCGTTTTTCGAGCTCATGTCAAGGTTATCTACACAGAAAAAATTATCGCATCCCGAGTACATTTTGACTGTTGACTAGTGTATTTAATTTAAAATTACACTGTCTAACAAATTAAGACTTTTTGAATGGAACAGAATAGCGATCCTATAATTCTGAAAGGGCATGTTCAGTAGACCATTTTTGCAGAATAAACTTATAGTCCAGCTGGTCTGAATTTCGTTTTACAGTGGGTCAAAGTTTTAATTTTTCGTCCGAAGGGAGCATATGTACACCGAATTTCAATATTCTAACTGCAGCCGTTTGGTTGGTACTATTTTATCCCCTTCGGCGTCATTTCCCCCTTAAAAGTACGCATTTAGAAAAAATCCTTTATGTTTCGAGTCTACACAGTCAGATGAATGTAAGCACTTAATTTTATGATTTCGACGATTTCAATTGTATTACTTTAAAAGTACGAATTTTTCAAAATCCATCTATTTTTTTGTGTCTACAGAATTAGATGGGTGTGCATTCCAAATTATATGTTTCTAGCTGATATCGTATCATATGTACCATTTTTATCCCTATTCGTTCCATTTGGTACGCTAAAAATGTTATATATTTTGTGGTGCTTTTAACCTACAAGAGAAATGTACGCAACAAATTCCAAGTGTATATAAAGCAGAAATTTTCAAATAATCTAAATATTAGGTGGTATCTTCAGTTCTTGTTAGGGACAAAATTTTCCCTCTGGGCCGATTTTGCCCACTTTCAATCCCAATCGATTACACACATTTAGAGAAAATGTTAATCTCCTAGCTCATTTCGTTCGGCATGGCTGGAATTTTACCAGGATACAGAATATGTATACTTTGTGGAATATTTCATCCTAAGGTGGAGGGTATAAACAATAAATTTTTACCAATTTTTAAAATGGCAATCCAGATTAATTATGTTTTTAATTGAAATATGTTTTCAATCAGTTTCCCAGAACTGGATGAACCACCTGTAGTACCAGCTTCATGAATGCCAAATATTTGTACGTACATTAGGCTGGGTCATAACATATAACCACAATTAAATAATGCATCTGGATAAACGCGAAATTTGATAACTTTGGTGCAGAATGATAAAATATATTTTTTCAGAATTATGTGGGCATGTTCACGTTCTAATATTATTAATTACGTATAAATAGAAGGGTGTACATTAGTAATGGAAAGTATTTAGAATGTCATATTTATTCTATACATATACTAGAGTTGCGTGATTGAGTGACTGACTGAAACTGCCAAACGGCTATAGGCGGAATCATTAAATTTGGTGTGTACATTTCTCTTATTAATTCTATTGAAGGTTTTTTCTAATTATTTTCCTTCTCTTTACGATTTCCTTTTAAATTGGACTTTTATATGTATTCCTAATAAAGGGTGTTTTTTATTGGGGTATAGAACTTTAAGTTGGCATCACTTTTTTAACTGGCGGCTATTTTGTCAGCTGTCAAGTGATTAATATTTAGTTTGGTTTGCCATTTCATCATGAACAGGTTGACAAAAGAACAACGCTTGCAGATCGTGCAAATTTATTTCGAAAGTAATGGTTCAGTTCGCGAAGTTCACCGCAAGCTCCGTCCATTTAGCGCACGTCACAATCGAATTATTGAAGGAAACATTCGATGAGCGCATAATTTCGCGGAACGGACAAGATCGAGTGATTTGACACCATTGGATTATTTTCTTTGGGGATATGTGAAGTCGCTCGTCTACGCCAACAAACCAGAAACGTTAGGTGACTTGGAAGTCAACATTCGTGGCGTTGGTTGAAAATTGGACCTGTAGAATTGGCTATATTCGAGCCAGCCACATGCCCGAAATCATATTTAAACATTAATGGCATAAAATTATCCTTCCAATAAAGCCAAATTGATGGATATTAAAACGATTTTCTTGTGTTTTATTTCAATTCGGAGTTCTATACCTCAATAAAAAACACCAATTAATAAGGGGTGATTTTTTAGCTATTAGCTATTTTTGGCAACACTGATTTAAACAGCTGACGCACGTTTCGTGTTTTGTTTCACTGTCAAACATCTTCAGTTTGGTCTATAATTTAACCATGAATCGTCTTACAACGCTTGCAAATTATTGAATTTATTATCAAAATGCTCTGTTAAGAAAGTTCATCGCGCGCTTCCATTTTATGGTCAGTTTAATCGACCCACTGAAGCGGCTATTCGGGCTATTGTGACTAAATTTCGCACCAAATTTACATTGTTGGACATTAAACCACCAACACGCATACGTAGAGTGCGAACTGAAGAAAATATCGCAGCTGTATCGGCCAGTGTTAATGATGACCATCAATTCGACGCCGTTCGCAGCAACTGGGCTTATGTTACTCAAAAACGTGGAAATTCCAAAATTGGACTAAGCGGATGGACCATTTGAGGCGAAACACCTGAGGGTCAACATTTGCATGAAATAAACTTCAAACATTAAATTATATGGACCGTACTATCGATTCAAATAAAGATTTCATGCATTATTCTGAAATTTAAGTTTTTTTTTTTTGAAAAACTTTCCTATAGCTTTTAAAAAATCACCCTTTAGTTAGTTCTAGATATAAAGTTATTGTAACCACTTGCCATTAAATATAGTTTAAGTTAGTTGTAAGTAAAATTTTTTTTGTAATAAAACCAAAAAAATCTCTTACTTCTTATATAAGAAGAAAATTTTCAAAATTCTCACTTTTAAGGGATAAAATGGGGTAAAGCGGTATAAAAATTGTACCAATACCCTGACCAAAGGGCTGGACCTAGAATACTGAAATTTGGAATGAACATTACTATAGCACGGATGCAATCAAGAAAATGAATTTGCAAAATTCGTACTTTTTGGGGATAAAATTGGATAAAAATGTGATGGAACTGGAATCATGATATTCAATGTGTACATACCTCGAACTGTTTAGAAAAGCAAAATTAAGGAATTTTTTGGAATTTGTACTTTTAGAGGGTCCACGAGGAAAAGGAACTAACAACACGGCTGACGCTACACTCATAAAATTCGGTGTGTATATTCGTCTAGCAGCGTAGATGCGAGATAAAAAATATTTTTTGAAATTTGTACTTTTAAGGGATTAAAAGGGATACAAATTGTACCACCGCCTGGCCGAGCGTAGACTCTTGAAATTTGTAACGGACATTACTTTTGCAGCATGAATGCAACCAAGAAAATATATTTTGCGATATTCGTACTTTCTGTGGGTGGAATTGGTTAAAAAGGGATAACAATGGATACGGTTGAAGCTAGAATCTTAAAATTTAGTGTCCTCTGACCGTTGTAGTGGATCAAAAGTGATTGAAATGGCACCAAACACAACCTACTAAAAATTAAAGCTGTAAAAACTTCAATACGTATGATCGGAATACTCTGAAAGTTGATCTTTTGCAATGCATTATTGCCGCACCATTTCTGGATTTTTCGTGCAAAATAAGGGTTTAAAAAATATTGTTTCTCAATTTTTAGGAGGCTGTTTCTAAAACACCGTTTCTATGTGTAACTCGCAACAAAGCAATAAATCATAACTTTTAAACTAGTGAACACATTTACAAAAGTAAAAATTTGTTACACAGAAGACATCATAAGCTTTAAAATCCTAGACTTACTGGGACCTTTATATGCAGACGTCTAATAAGGTGTTTCTTTCTTTACAAAAAATATATTTCTAGTTAGTTTACATTTATTTCTTGTTACCAAACTAATCATTTTTAATATATTTTTGCTCTAACACAACAAAAATAAAAATAATATATTTAGACAAAAACAAGCAAGGAAAGGCTACTGTCGGGCGGGGCCGACTATATGTGAATACGGGAAAAAAATTTGTATGTTTCCTAATCGCAGGCTAATATTACCTGGTCCGATTTGTCAAATCGTGAATAATATTTGTATCGGGGCTATATCCAAACATGGAATGAAGTGACTAACTTTCACAATAAGTTCTTCCAGTTGTAGTATAACGTGTTATGCTCAATTTTAAGAAATTCTTTGAAAATACGCGGTTTCTGGGGGAACGAAATTTGTATGAGAGCTATATGTAAATCTGAACCGATATGACATATTTTCACCGTGGGTGTTTGTAGTTGAAAATAAAAGGTGAATTTTGAAAAAATCTTTTAAAATATGTGGATTCTAGAGCGGAAATTTTCAAATTGGGAGCGAAATTTGTATGGGAGCTATATATAAATCTGAACCGATCTAACACATTTTTACCACAGGTGTTTCTAGTTGAAATATAAGATGTATTACCAATTGTGAAGAAAATCTCTTGTAATATGTGGTATCTACAGTGAAAAGAGTAAAATCGGGAGTGAAATTCATATGGAGGCTATATCTAAATCTGAGCCGATTTTCATCAAATTAAATAGCGTTCGTCCTTATCTCTAAAAACTTCGTTGTGCAAAGTTTCATTTGGTTCTGTGTACAATTGCGACCTGTATCGTGATTACAAGAATATATGGACAGACGGACATGCGGACAGACGGACATTGCTAAATCGACTCAGAAAGTTATTCTAAGTCGATCTGTATTATTAACAATGGGTGTATCTCCCTTCCTTTTGGGTAGTTTAAACAAATGCACAAAGACATAATACTCTCGTGGAGTGTATAAAAATGCGGGTTTATATTGTTTTTTAATGCTCAGTAATATATATACTAATTTGTATAATGTTATTATCAAAAACAGTTTTGCCACGCGCCTCCCGCCCTAGTGCTAGTTTTTTTAATATATTGTCTATAGATGATATGTGTGTGAAGTTCCAAAAAGAGACAAACGTTTTTATAATATTAATAGCGATATACATTTACTTTATGTTGGAGGTGCCACGTCCACTTTTCTCGTGCCGCCCACTTGTTTCACAAACTTGCAGATTAACACTCAATGAACCCACACAAATTTTCAAGATTCTTGTTGCCATATAACGGAATATATATTGAGTTAAAATTTTTAGAGAAAGTGCCACGCCCATCTTTAAAATCCCGCCCATTTGTATCTTGCCTACGTAAGTGAAAACTTAATGAACTCACACATAATTTCAGGAAACTAGGTGTCATGTAAGAGAAAATACTCTACAACTGGTTTTAATTTCTTATGGCAAGAACCACGCCGTCTTCAACAATACCGACCATTAAGATTAATAGTGTATGGATTCACATAAAGATTCAGAACTCTCAGTGTCATAGAAAATAGTACATTTTATAATAGATTTCTTTCTTATGGGAGGTACCACGCCCCCTTTTACAATTCCGCCCATTTTTTGCACAACTGTCCGAATTATTACCCAATGAACTCTAACAAAATTGCAAGACTCTGACGGTCATAGTACTCCAAATATGTTGCTTTATAAAATGCAAAAAAATGGCGCACTTTTAATGTAATAACGACAGAATAATGAGTACTAAATCACCTAAAGTAATGTCGTCCAAAACTAATCAAAACATTTTTAGTTCTAATCCACTAAAGTTGAAAAACGATCAAAATATAAAGTTTTTTATTACTGCGATTTTTGGGTAACTAAACCATCAGTTTTTGTTTTACTTCATTTCATCTAACGTACCTTTCAGGCGAGACCAAAGGCGCAAAAATTGAGTATATATTTTGACTCTAACACAATTATGAATCTTACAATTTTTTCACTTTTTGTTTTTTCTTGAAATCTTAAGAAATTAATCAACATTGAGGGGATCTATAAACCAAAATTTTTGTCCAACTTTGAATCGGATTTTTTATCGATAATAAGTTCTCTATTAATTAGAATTATTAGTTTTACCAAAAGCTGTTATCAAATTTTTGATTTTTGCCACTGATTCAAGGAAAAGGACCCACAGTGCAACGTTAAATACTCAACTTTTAGTTGATCATGTTTCGGGTGCAATAATTCCAAAAAGGGAGTACAAATATTACAGCTACCTTCGTCGACGATTGTTATACAATTTAAAAAAGAATTATACATATTTTGTATGGTCAGTTTTATAACTGGTTTAAAATTCGTAAGAACCCATGCCACTTGTAACATATATGTAGTCAGGCGCGTAACTCGCTGCATTTCTGTCAAAAATCTAAAATTCTCGGATGAAATTGTATATATTATTACTTTCTCTATCTGGGCTTTTAAAACTGTTCTGCCACAAATAATCTCCATTAAGTCTGCAAGCAAATGGCGAAAAAATGTTGGTATTCTCTATATGATAAAAAGTTACACTGGTTTTCTAGTGCAACTATTCAGATTTTTTGATTTTTCACCCAACATATGCCCTAGTGCACATCTAGTTTGCACTGACAACTTGAGATACAACAAATCAATGAACGACGTAATGATCGGATTTGATATCTGTAACGTAAATCTAGAGAACAAACGTTAAACAAAATCGTCTATTGATTTTTACCCAATGGACCAAAATATTTATCTGGTCAAGTCAACTTGATCAGAATTGCCTATCAATTCGCGTTCCTGACAGATGACTGCTAACATTGGAAAATCTGGATTTTTGGATGTGGCTTTGATGACATTTAAAAAAAATATCCAAAAATAAACAAAATATCCCCAATAATTAGACATTTTGTACAAATAAGAATATAATGTGCTTGAACGTTATATTGAAATTGTCTTGAAGTAGTAACCCACTCTAACGTACCTATGCTTGCCTCCTATTTGGAAAACATCCGGAAAAAATTAACTTCGTATGTATCTACTTTCCGCATTTTTGTTATGCCAGCCCTACTGGTACTTTTCTGGCCAAATATCTTTCGATTCTTTGGCTTCTATTCTGCACAG
The DNA here is from genome assembly GCA_947397865.1 of Polietes domitor. Classification (NCBI taxonomy): domain Eukaryota; kingdom Metazoa; phylum Arthropoda; class Insecta; order Diptera; family Muscidae; genus Polietes; species Polietes domitor. Next base: position 11,716 of record CANDYM010000600.1, read on the forward strand.
AACCTATGCAATTTTAAGCTATTTTCAAATTTCCACTAAACTGAACATTATTGAAATGCTTTCCCAGACAACACGAACAATTTCAATTTCTTTTAATACTTTAATAGTTTTTTGTTTACTCATACGTTGTGCAATTTTTGGCTTATACTGGGCCCCTCAATGGGGCAGAATGCAAACCTGGGCACATTCATCATTTATATCGGGTGGGGCGACGGAGTGAGTGAGTTTTTTGGCATCACCGACAATAAAAATTCTTCACGCCACTTCCATTTTGTCGAGGTGGAACTTATTGAATTTTTAAGTAACGTTCGACAATAAGTACTCGTGCAATAATAGTATTTATATAGTTTACAACAATAACGACGACGTCGACGACGAGAACGAGGACGAGAACGACCTCCAGTTAACAATAACGATAACAATAACATTGTTAAAAAGTATTTCCGAATGAACTTTACTTATTTACAATATACTTGTCGGTCTTCACTAGGCGAATATCGAAACGAAACGAAAGAATCGAATGTTTTCCACAACGGAAAACCACAGCAACAAGAAAAATTCTTGGAAAACTTTTGCTGTATATATATGTATGTGCATATATATATCTTTCCGTTCTGTGAATGTGTGTTAGTGTGGTGAGAGAGTGTTTTGAGAACATTTTAGTGAAACAGGAAATTGAAAAATGAAATTACCACTAATGTGGTTTAAGTGCAAACTTTTCAGCATTTTTTTCTTGTGTGTTAATTCTCTTTATATTTATTTTAATTGAAAATGAATACATTGGAAAAATACACACACATACATATAAATGTACGAAAGGACATGACGAATCTCCTGTATTTGGGGTAAAAAGTTATTCGTTTGTATTGTGTTTAATGGTCTTATCCACATTTATTTCTCAAAAATTGACTAACAATGCCAAATTAAATTCCAGCTAGAGATGGACTTCTCAATGACTTCTTAAAATAATAAACTCAGTCCTAAATGTAATACATATCTCAATATTCCACTTCTAGTTTCTGGCCAAAGCATAATGATAACCTTAAAATAGAATCTGAGCACTGAGTAAACAAATGGTTTTGCTCCATAGTAAGCAAAACTCATGAAAACAACTAGAAAGGCAATAAATTCAGCCGACCCGTATCTTATATGCCGTCCACCACAGTATTACCGGCAGATTAGAGGTTGTCGACTTAACGTAAAAGTGCTGTAACATATTAGGGAAGTCATCATATTGTTTGATAATTACGATATGTATTAAAGTAAAATTAATTAATTAATTTAAATATCTTATAAGACGAGGCAACAAAAACGTTTTTATGGCATGATAGTCCCTGACTGCATATCAAAATAATACTTCAAGTGCATTCAAAAAGCCAGTAATATTCAAACAAATTGTAAATATTATTAGCGGAATTGGCAGTCGTTGTTAGGGAAGACATGTTTCACTTTGGACCGATTTCGCCCATTTTCAATTCCAATCTTTCACACAATCAGAGGAGCATAAACGTCGAATTTCATTCCAGTCATAGCCGATTGGTTCGTTGCATTTTTATACCATTTGTACACAAACATTATGAATATCGAAAATCCATTATCTTTCGTGTAGTGGAATGTATACATCTAAGTTCAAGTACATCTAACATATAGTTCACGATTGCTTGAAGGCTCAAAAGTTCAATCATTATTTTTTAAAATCTGTGTTTAATCTGAAACAACAAATTGTTATTTATCCTACTGACAATTTTAGTTTATGTAGAACCTTGAGCGGCCACCACAACTCATTTCACATGGGCAATGTCACTAATAACGAAGTCTGTGACATAATAACAAGTATGGAAAGGTCAAGTGTTCCACAAGGTAGTGTCTTGGGACCTCTGTTATTTAAAATATATATAAATGATATCAATAACCTTGAACTGACCGGAAAATTGTTTATGTATGCCGACGTTTTATGCATATTTTATCCATACAAACAGAATTTAGTTCTTAAAACTTTTGTTGAACGGGACGCAGCTTTAATTTCAGAATATGCCAGATTAAATCAATTGATATTAAATGCAACAAAAACTAAATGTATAAGGTTTAGACCACAATCAAATCAAGGCGAAACCCCATGCCAGATTTTTGTGGATGGTAGAGAGGTCTCTGAAGTATCTGGTATAAAATACCTGGGGGATTCATTTACAGAAAAATCTAAGCTGGAAAGTACGTATTGAACAACTTAGATTACAAATTGCATCTGTTCTTGGTATTTTATATAAGCTAAAGAATAAGCTAAACCTAGAATCCAAATATATTATTTTTCAAACACTTGTTCAAAGCCACGTTAATTATTTGGCACTCATGTATGGATATAAAAAGAACCTAGATCTAAAATCATTATTGCACAATAAATCTTTAAAAATAGTTTTTAATCTCCCGAGATTGCTATATTAAATCTGAAGAGCTATATTAAATCTGAATCACTTTTACTATAGAGTAACAGAAAATGTCTTTGGTTGTCTTGGAAAAAATATACATACAGTTAAATCAGCAAGCTCTCAAATATGTATTTTTATAGTTTAGTTGCAAAAGTGTTCACAGGACCTGTTTTTATTCTAATTTGTATGTAAGCATTTTCTCAAATTTGGCGGACAATAAATTTTAAGTATTAAAATGGAAGATATATCTGCACTATGGAGATAGATCTGTATTTAAATTGTGTTGTAAAAATGTATGTGTAATCCACACATATTAGTTTGAAGTAGCCTCGTGTCGGTTGTCGTAAACATAAAAATGTGAAGTTTTATAGACTACTAGTTGAACACCCGCCCGCTTCGCCAGGCAGAAAAACAGACGGAAATTAAAATCAGGTTTCATAGTGTTTTTCTTGTGATCGGTAATATATGTACCATTTATAATCAATGGATATGTTCCATGGAGAATATTGAATATTTATTTTATCCATCTCCTCCTCCTTTCCATAACCAAAACTATAAACTTCCTACGTAAGAAGAATTTACTTAATCGAATAGCTGGAATTCAAATGTACTCAAAACATATAGAAAGTCAATCAAATTGTTCACTAATCAGACAACACAAAAACTAAAAAATTAATATAATTTCCATTTTCTTGACTTAATTCGGCTTTTAACGAATGAATATTTATTTTTTTGTAACCTTTCTTTACTTTTGTGGTAAAAAATCAAAAGAAAACGTGTAATTTTACAAAATTCAAATAAAAAAATTCCCCATCTTTCAAATCCCGCCCATTTTTTGTATATTGTCTAAGAAGGTTACAAATAAATTAACTCACACAACAATATAGGAATCTCGGTGTCGAATATAATCTAAAACAGATTAAAACCTGTTTTTCGAATGTGAAGGAACACGGCCACTTTCCGTCCATCTTTGCTCAACTATTTACACTGGATTTGTATGTGAGATACCACACCCACTTTTCCAATACCGCCCATTTTTGTCACACCTACGCAGGTTTATCCTAGATGTAATCACATAAAATTTCAGTATAGTATTTGTCATACAACTGAATATATTCGAAAATGGGTTATAACTTCGTATTGGAGGTGTCACACCCAATTTCCCAATACCGCCCATTTTTGGCACAATTACGCACATTGATGCTAGATGCACGTATACAAAATTTGAGCACATGGAACTGACAATATTCAAAATTGGGTTTTAACTTCGTATGGGAGGTACCACGCCCACTTTTTCAATACCGCCCATTTTTGGCACAACTACGCATATTGAAGTTATATGCACTTACACGAAATTGCAGCACACTAGGTGTCCTAGAACTGACAATATTCAAAATTGGGTGTTAACTTCGTATGGGAGGTGCCACGCCCACTTTTTCAATACCGCCCATTTTTGGCACAACTACGTAAATTGATGCTAGATGCACTTACACAAAATTTCAGCACTCTAGGTGTCATGGAACTGACAATATTCAAAATTGGGATTTAACATCGTATGGGAGGTACCACGCCCACCTTTTCAATACCGCCCATTTTTGGCACAACTACGCATATTGATGCTAGATGCACTTACACAAAATTTCAGCACTCTAGGGTCATGGAACTGACAATATTCAAAATTGGGTTTTAACTTCGTATGGGCAAAGGAAACGCTTTCTAATTCGTCCGGAAGTAAACGAATTATTAGTTTGCAAAAATTCATATATAAAGGGTGATTTTTTAAGAGCTTGATAACTTTTTTTTAAAAAAAAAACGCATAAAATTTGCAAAATCTCATCGGTTCTTTATTTGAAACGTTAGATTGGTCCATGACATTTACTTTTTGAAGATAATTTCATTTAAATGTTGACCGCGGCTGCGTCTTAGGTGGTCCATCCGCTTAGTCCAATTTTGGCATTTCCACGTTTTTGAGTAACAGAGACCCAATTGGTGCGAACGGCGACGAATCGAAAATTGGTGGTCATCATTAACACTGGCCGATACAGCTGCGATATTTTCTTCAGTTCGCACTCTACGTAAGCGTGTTGGTGGTTTAATGTCCAACAATGTAAATTTGGTGCGAAATTTAGTCACAATAGCCCGAATAGCCGCTTCAGTGGGTCGATTAAACTGACCATAAAATGGAAGCGCGCAATGAACTTTCTTAACAGAGCACGCATTTTGATAATAAAATTCAATAATTTGCAAGCGTTGTTCGTTTGTAAGACGATTCATGATGAAATGTCAAAGCATACTGAGCAGCTTTCTCTTTGACACCATGTCTGAAATCAAACGTGATCTGTCAAATACTAATGCATGAAAATCCTAACCTCAAAAAAATCACTCTTTAGTAGAGAACATAAATCAAAT